>VWZD01008840.1:413663-446849 GCA_013396695.1 Sakesphorus luctuosus
TAAGTAAAATGTGACAAACTAGTTGCTTCAGTGATGTTGTGGAACAGATGCAGCAGCAGTAAAATATGATACTTCTTTTAATATAAATTTCCCGTTTATCTTGCAGCATTTCTTGTTTCTTCTCTTGACTGAGCCTATCTGAAGCAATTAGTCAGTATCTCTTTCTGTTGCTCCTTGCTTTCCTCTCTTTCGAAGACACGGTTGGGATTTTTTTTTGTTTTCCCTGATAGGATGGTTGCATCCCTTGAGGGTCTACAGCCTGTCACACAAATTGCTACTGTTCTAATACTTCTGCAACAACAGAAATGAGAACGAATTAGTGCCTTGATACTATTAAATATTGATACTGCTACTTTGAAAATACCAAACTGAATTTTTAGTAGAAATACATATATTACTGAAGTACTAATTTCACACAATATTGCATCAAAAGGTTATTTATATGAAGTACTTTTAGCTGTGTAGAATACTTACTTAACTTTGGAAGGGAGTTGCACTTTCACTTTTTTTTTTAATCTCAATTTATTTGAAACTAATCTGTACAACAAAAAAATGTCCCTGTTACCTAGGCAGGTTTAATCATAAAAGAAACCGTTACAAGACTGTGGGGAAGAAGGTCTGCCTAATTACCATATCTGGAAAAACTTGCTAATGAAATACAAATATAATTTTTTATGATGCTGAAATTCTCTGGCACTGTCTTGTGGCAAAAATATCTTGATAGGTGGGTGACAAATACCTAATACATGTTTGTTTCCTAGTTAATAAGAAAAATTGTCATATTCTGCATAGTTCTAGGGACACTTAACAGAACAGCTCATTTGAAGAACCAACTTGTGATAAGATTAATTTTGTTTAATTAAACACTAATACTGCTGGCAGTATATTCCTGGAAAAACTCTTTAATGCTTGTCATCTCTCTCATGACTTAATAAGCATTTATAATGTGTCCATTATCACCTGTTTTTGCAGATTTTAAGACTGGGATGGTTAGTTCATGATTTCAGAACATAAGCTTGGGTAATATCACTGTGATATGTTGTATTGTACAGTGCTTGGGTTTGTACCCCCATGCTTCCAAAATACTTTTAGTACAAAGTATGACACTGGTAAAACTATAGTTAAGTGAACTTTCTGGATAAGCTATTAAATTAAAAAGTTCCATAATTGCTTCTCAGTTTATCAGTTTGTATTATTGGTGTAATATGCTTAATGCAGTAGATGATAACAAAAAAAGCTAGTGATAGTAACATCACCTTCTTTCGTATGTTCATGACTTATCACATGATAAATCCTGTTTTCATCCAATCCAGTAGTGTAAAGTATAAACTAATTTCTAAGTATTTTGAATGGACTTTTTTTAATTGTAGTATCATAGCAGAGATGGTTGTCCATACTTTTCCAAGCTGTGACCTACTTTTTGTACTGATGAGTAAATGATCATTTTACATAGACACTGAAAGAGTAACCTTACATAAGCACCCCACCAAAAGTGTTGTGCACAGAAGTCATTAATATTAAATTCTCTGAGGTGAACTAAATGCAGGTACAGCGAGCAGTTCTACTTTGTCGCTTTGTCTTCACGAATAATATTTGTTGTGTTGGCATCTAGGCATTGGGATATTTGTTCATTAAAAATCCAGCAATTAAAAGTAAACTAAAGCTCAGTGGGGATGAGGACCATTGTTACCAATCACATTGTTTTAAATATGGTAAATGTTCTTTGTAAGTTCTATGGAAACCGTATGGTGTGAATTTGTATTTGGCTGGGGGGTTTTGTCTTTTTTTTTTCTTTATTTGGGTTTTTTGTTTTGTTTTTGAGGTTTGTTTTTTTTTTAATGAGAAACACATTCTATAAGCTTCATAACTGAACCTGAAAACTGGTTGCTGTCAGAGCCAACATCGTGTGGTCATCTATGGAAAGGTTTTCACTAAAGTGGAAAAGTGCGAGAGCAAAGTTTTCCAGTTTTTTTTCCCAAAACTATAGAATGACTATACTAAGCAAAATTATTTATTTCAATTTCTCCTTGTATTAGTTTGTGTTAGTTTGCAGTATTGATTTCTCCTATCTTCCAGCTACCTATGTGTAGCAGTGAAATACATTGTTTGTTCTATGGTGTTGAGTGCATGCTATTAGTCAGGGAGAAGGATTTGGCACAACAGTGCCGAGCACTAGTGAATCCAGCTTGCAGGTGTCTGTCTTGTGGTCAGAACCCATAGCTCTGATGCTTTAGCTCACCCTGGGCTAGAGTATGAGGTGACTCACTTGAATAGGAAACAACTAACAAGTAATTCTGAATTGGGACTGTCTCTTAAGCTTGCAGGAGAGACAGTTTAGGCAACTTAGTCCAGGCTAGCTAAAAAGACTCTGCAGTTTTGTTTTGGAGTTGGATTCTTGTTAATGAGGCCTAAAAATCAGAAGGTGTATATGGTCTTACCTCATGATAAGTGTGAATTAATGGGAGTTAAGCTATTCTTCTGTTGAGGTGTTTACTGAAGGGAAAGAGCAGGCACACAGGCAGTTGGAGTAGAGTAACAAATACACTGCAAGTTTCATCCTGATTTACCATGAGATAATTTATTCTTATCTCCTCATGCCCTAAGATACCATTGCCTTCAATCAGCATGTACTGAACCTCACTAAGTTCTTATTTCTATTATTAGCATTGTAATTTGAAACTTAGTCACGTGTCCAGTATGGGACTTTATGTTCTTTCTTCTTCTTCTTTTCATATCCCTGCAAAGAAAATACTTCATGAAATGCTATGAAATCAGATAATATAGAAAACACTCTCTAATAGATTGCTTTATAAAGCTTTTCTTGGACTTTATTTTTCTTCCCATTGAGAAACTGCATTCACAATCTTGAAAAGCCTTCTCCCTAAGGAAAACATTGATACATTTGTACATAATTCAGTTGCTTGAGCTATGCTGAAATCACCGTGATGCTGAAGTCTGGTCCTGCCTGTCTGCTAGATTCTGGTTTACATTTCTAAACCATACACTTGAGTAATGGCAACAAAGGTTTACCATCTTCTGGGCCAGAAAGAATGAAGAAACTTTCAAACCTTGTGGGTTCTTGGTGCATTACTGTACTGTTTATTGTTCATATAGTGAGTCCTATGTGCTCTTCATTTGCAAGTTAGAGATGTGCAAGCAAAATATGGGCTCTGGGAATACATTTGGAATACAGATTATCCATCTGCTACTCCTCAGCAAGATGTGAAATATTTTTTAATCCATTTCCAGAAAAATGTTGGAGAAGATACAAGCAGAAATTCATCTGCCTTTCCACTGGTCTTAGAGATCGTCTGGCTTTGTCTGGCACACTTCCATGGTTCGAGGGCCTTCTTGTCTCATGTTGTCTTACAATCTCTTCTCAACATGTGTCTTCATCCAATAACAACACCTCTCCTTTTAATAAATGCAGTTATTCTTTCCAAGAGTTGTCACCACTGGTTGAACAGGAGAGTATGTCACTGCATAAGGAATGTGGTGGATCTCTGCAGGTTGTAGGCCCCCTTGTCTGATCCAGCACATTATTCCAATTGCACTTCTTTTTTAAATGAAAATCGTGAGGAGTGGGCTGATCTGAGGGATTTCTCTGTCTCAGTTCTCTTTGTCAAACTTCTGAAAATGTCCCTGCAATATGAAGGTTACAGTACATTACACAAGTAATGCAGTTTTACAAACAAAATAGAAATCACAGAACCAGTGAAGACTGTACAGGCTATGAGCCTATGTTTATCTGCCACATAAGCTGTAATTTCATCATTTCCCTCTCTTGGCAAGTTTAGGTTTGATACAAACACAGCAACATATGTTGAGTGAGAGAGTGTCCCAAACGTTGAATTATGATTAGAAACCCTGCTAAGGAAACTGTTTTTCAGAATTTGGAATTGAGAGGAGCTCTTCAAGATAAGTGTTCTTAATACCTTTTCTAGCAGAAGGAATATGGGGCTTTCTGAATGGTGGCATTTTGCCAAAAGTGAAACAGGTACTTCTCCTTGCACCACAGAGTAGAAATATATTGAAGGTAAAATGTTGTATGCTTGTTTGTATTGACCAAATCAATAAGTGTGTGTCAAAAGGTGATGTAGTAACCCTTAGAACAGCCACCTACTCTATCATCTTTGTCAACAACCAGCTTTAACCTTACGAATTTGAGCTAGTGACCTGCACACTCTGAAATTGGTTAGATAATTATTCTTAATCAATGCTGTGTAGTATCAAGGTAGTAACCTGCCAGTCAAGGAATTCTCTTGTATTTGTTTTTAGACCTTTCCCGCTAACATTTAGTGATATTGCTCATAGAACTTAATGAAAAATTAAGCAAAAGCCAGTCCTTAATTCAGACCTGTGTATGTGTGTTTTCATAGTGGGGATAATCTTTTACAAAGAGTTCAAGAGGTCTTTCTTTATTCAAAGTGAAAATAAAATCAATATGTTTTTAAGCAAGAAGAAAACTGGATGTATAGAAAGTGATTCCAACTCTACTTTGTTCTTCTCTTGTAATATAAAACCAATTGTGTACTCTGCCTTTCAGTTCACATAACCTTTCAAACAGGCTAAAAGGTTTCATTTCTGAAATGTTAAGGTGGACAGTACAAAATATGCCTCACTTTTATCTTTTCTGAAAGAGAAATAATGATAAAATTGTGAAATTCAGCCTTTGTAGTTGGCAAATGCAGTTCCAACGGTTTGGTGGCAGCTCTAATTTTTGTGATTTTGAAGTTGCCAGTAGTACTAACCAAGGCTGTGAGCCTCAACAATATGGTTTAAAGATCAAATAAAATTTTAATTTGTGCACAAATTAAAATAACCTTATAAGTTTTTGTATAGGAAGAAGCAAAAAGCTCATTTTTAAGTAATTTATCATTTACACCACTAACCAGATTTCTTCTTTTTTAACTAAACAAGACTTCAAAAAATAGCTTTAGAGAAAGAGTAGCTGTAAGCTGAAATCAACAGTGAAGTATTTAACTTACTAAGTCAAATGCTGTTTTGTTTGCACGTTAAAATATGAAAGTAGTTAAGATTTTACGTCTTGTTCATTGATTTCCTGCTGTCCTCTCCCTCTACCCCCAGAGAGATTTTAATCTGGTGTGTGTAGTGTTATGGAAAGCAAGCGGTTCACGACACCAAGCTGTGATGAGTAACCATGGCTATTTCCCTGCAAGTTACGTGATACAGTTACACTCTGCAGAATGACGCATTTTATGAATCAAAGCTGGGAGCCCGAGCTGTGGCTTGCACACATGTGGGATTTTGTACTGCAGTGTTGTTCTGGTGTTGTTTTGCCTACGTTTTTGTGAATATGGATGCTCTTTTTCAGCATGGGTGTTCCCCAGGGATTGGTCTGAGTATGCAGAGGTCTGATCTCTGCTCTTTCACTCACTTTTGGTGCAGTTTTTTTTTAAAGCTGAAGATTTTTATCCAAGGTATTGGATGTATGTGCAGTTCCCTTCTGTTTATATATTTGTCAGTATAAATGGTTTTGCTATTTTTTGTGGGATTTTTCCATGTCCTTACTTAAATGCAGAAGGACTGCACTTCTGGAACTATAATGACATAGGTAAGAGGCTCAGCTTGTGGTTGTAGGTACATGCAGGCATGTACCTGAAGTTAAGCACAAGCAAGACTTTTTTTGATTGCTGTGGTTGCTTCAGTGCTAGTGGTTTGTTTGGAAGAAGGTAACTTCTTGAATGTGTTGCTGATATTCTAAATAACACATCAAAAATCTCTAGCCTGTAGATAAAGCAGATTGTACTTTGGTCAAGTTGAAGATCAGCTAGCACATGTTAAAGTACAGCTTCCTTTATCTTCACATTGTTGTTCAGAATATGTTAGTCCGTGTTTACTATAGGAAAGAAAGGCATCTTTGAGCAATCTAGTGGGCACAAACTGTCCTGATTTGTCGTCAGAGGTTGTAATAGGATGGGATAATTTCTAGTTTCTGCACATGTTTCTAGCCATATGTATATATCAGTATATCAGTAAAGATTTCTTAAAGCACACGGACACTTATTTGAAAAAGTTCATCTAATACCCTGGCGTACTCTGTCCATTAACTTCATAGTTATGGTATAGTTCAAACTGTTATTGTGTTCCTGGCTTCTTGGTTTTAGGTTCAGTGTGTCAATGGATTGTGTTAATTGTCAAAAGACTTTAAAGAGATAAAATTATTAAACTCTGATAGTTTCCTCTTTCACAGAGCGCTGTCCAGACTACTGTTGTTTGATTAAGGTTTCCACCCTTGCCTATGCCTGACTCAACTTTAAGTCTCAATTCTTTCCATTCCTGAATTGGTGCAATTACTTTTTAGAACTATCCATTTATTAATAATAGGGTAAGCCTAGTTGCAGTTTTGGTCTCTCTTCTGCCCATTGCCACTTTCAGCTATGACTTTCTCAGATGCCTAGAAAGGATGCCACAATTTTCATTTGATGGAAACTCATTGGTGAGCTTTATTTTGGGTAAAACATAAGCCACTTCCAAAATAATCTTGTTCATTTTTCTATTAATAATTAGTTTTAAAAGAGTGTATCTTTTGGGAATATTTTACCAAAAGATCCTGTTGTTTTAATGATCACAAACCTTTCTATCATCACAGCATGACTCTCTAATTAGAATTTATTTTGCATGGTGTCTGAAAAAGTTGCTAAGAATATTATCATGTGTGAATTTGACTACCTACTTAAATTGTCCGTGTGTTTAATAAAACAGCTTAAAAAACACCATAGTAGAACAAGACAGAATAAGCTTCTTGTCAAGGTATGCAGCATTTGATCGCTGTTTCTTAACATGTTGAAAGCCAGTAATACAAATATTTGTTTCCAATTTATAATTGTGGGGAACGGTTTGGGGGGAATCAATACTTCCTGATTTACTTCAAGAGTACAGGCAATTGGAGGTATCACTGAGAAAATTCAGATTTGTAAATATTGGTCAACTCTTAATCTGTGAAAATACTTGTGATACTGTACTTTGAGTATATTAAATTAATAGTAGTTTTAAAAAAAGATTGCACGTAAGTGTAGGGGTTTATATTGGCAGCCATGATGGAGGGTTTTTATTCATCTTGCTTTCAGATTTGTTTGACTTTAGCAAGACAGTATTTCTTTGAAGTACTTGCCAGAAAGTTTCACAAGCTGTGGGAATTTCTGGAGGACGGCACCAGTCAGGGAACACTACTAATGTGGCAAGAAATCACAAATCTTTGACGTATTTCAGCAATATTTTGGTAGTAAAGCTGAACTCTCTAGCAATAGTCTTGTAGTAAAGCAGCTGTCGTAATTGTAGCTTTCTGTTCATTAAATTAAATGGTTTTAAGTTTATTTCCCAGCTTTGGTTATGTATGCTTCCTATTCATATTGAAAATGCACACCTGGAGAAAAAGATATCTATCTGAAGGAAGCTGGTGATTTGGCACTTGGGAGCTGATAAGATTCCAAGATTAAGGGGAGCACAGTGGTTTTTTGTTAACTAGGAAGTGGTTCAGTGTTTAATAATGGGAAAGGCTGTGGATTGGATTTTTTTTTGTCTTATGCCTTTTCTGAGCAGATAGGACTTTATTGTTTTTCAGATAAGTATTTAATCTTTTAATTCATTCATGTCCTGATACGTGGTACCTTTGACCAAAGGTGCCAAATAACTGATGAAGCATGTGAGTATCCTGTTACTCCTCAATTACAGAGTGCTGAATTGGCCACCAGCATTCTGCTTCTTGCAGTGCACTGTGTATATCGAGTAGTAGCTCCCTGGAATCAGGAACATCATACTTTTGTTGTAGCTGATTGTATAGGCTTGCAACATCCCAGTTAGTTATTTCTCCTTATCAAAATGAACAGAACTCAATTACACAGTTGTTTAAAATCTGTGGTAAACTGGTAAACCCTGTTTATTGCAGTACATTTGATTTTAATTTAAGTACAACTTATTTAACTGTACTCAGTTTCTACATAGATTTATCTGACTTATGAGCCATCAAAGGTTTTGTGGTAACCAAACGATGCAATGATATATGAAGCTGGACATATTCAGAATAGACCCAGTAATTCCTAGATATTAGAAAGAAATTTCTTCACCAGAAAGGTTGTCATGCTTTGGAACATGCTGTCCAGGGAAGTGGTGGAGTCACCATCCCTGGAGGCATTTATAAGACGTGTAGGTGTGGCACTTAGGGACATGGTCTAGTGGTGGACTTGTCCCTGCTGGGCTAATGGTTGAGCTCAATGATCTTAGAGATCTTTTCAAATCTAAATGATTCTATGATTCTAATAAAGGCAGTTCATCACTAGAATAATGTGCTGTTATTGGTGTTGACTTCTTGATTCTGAAAATGTGACATAATGTTTCTTAAAAAAACCCTCTCCATCTTCTCGGAGCAAAAGGATTGTAGAGGAGTTGTGATTGTTTTATATAGGAAACCAACCTTATTCATTTTCCTTAGCTTATGAAGGAGGACTCTGACCATTTATTAAAAGGAGTTTTGAAGGATAGTAGTTTTCCAACAAAATCTGCAGAGATTAATGAATCAAACTGTGGCTTTGGAAGTGAGGTTCTAGAATCTGATGCATTGAGGTCTAAAGTTAGCTCTGTCATCAAGTGCTCTCAAGAGGGGGAGATTTTGTTACTATTATCAGTTACAACCTCTGTTACTGGTTAACCAGTGCCTGCTCTGTTGGACGGGCTTGTTGTAGTGGCATGTTTTTATGCTATTCTTATCTTTGTTTGGTTTGTTTTTTTTGGGGGGTGTTGGTGGTTTTGTTTGTTTGTTGGCTGGTTTAGGGTTTTTGGTTTTTTGTTTCCTTTGTTTTGGTGTTTTGTTTGGTTATGTTTGGTGTTTTTTCTTCTGATTACCCAGGAAGTAAATCTTTCCCAGCGTACAACAACTGTCTTAAAATTTCTCTTTTGGCTGTGAAAGCAATCAGCCAAACACAATTATAAGCTGTAGAAAGTGGATATGAAGAGCATAAATCTGGATGTTGCTTAGTGTATCAGGAGCCCAGCATTGTTGCTTTATTATCACCATTTCCCAAAGGCAAAAGTAGCTTTTCTTTTTTTTTTTTTATTTTTGTCCCTCTGCCTTCTGTCTCCCAAACATTTATAAACAAAACACATTAATGCAAACACTAAACTTGGTTTCATCTCCTCCACTACATATCATTATAAAATCATTGAATGGTTTTGATTGGAAGGGATGTTAAAGATTATCAAGTTCCAACTACTGTACTGTGGGCAGGGACACCTTCTACTACACCAGATTGTTCAAAGCCCCATCCAACCTTGTTTTTAACACTTTCAGGGACGGAGCATCCACAACTTCTTAGGATAACCTATGCCACCAGTGCCTCATCACCCCCACAGTAAAAAATTTTGTCCAAATATCTAATCTGAATCTACTCTCTCCCAGTTTAAAGAAATTCCCCCTTATCCTATCACTACATGCTTGTGGTAAAAGTCCTTCTCCATCTTTTTTGTAGGCACCCTTTAGAGACTAAAAGGCTTAGTTTATTTAATTAAGTAAAATTGCTTCTAAGCTGAAGATAACATGCTTTTCCTTATAACTTTCTCTACAAAAGTGAATTTTAGGCCTAATGTTGCAGACGCTCTGATGAAAGTGTTCCCATAGATGTCACCTCTGTTGTGTGGATAGTCACAGCACTGTATCAGTCCTGTGCATATCAGTGGTCCTCAGCTGCCACATGCACATGCCCAGAGTTGTGTAATGGCCTCTCTTGGTTAGAGATGGATTGCAGCACTCCTTGAAGCACATTTACTTTTCTTTTCTGGCAGCGAGGAGGAAAACTGGCTTTACAACCCTTTATGTGCTATAAGGCAAAGTTGAACTCTTAACATGGGTAATAAAAAAAGCCTGTTTTACTGGATTGATTAGGTGGCAACTTCAAGGCAATTGGCAAACACACCTCTCACCAGCAGATAAGGACAGTGTGAGGAGCCTGGCTTTGTTAGTGTCCTTCATTTCTATCCATTGAGATCCCTTTTGGCAGTTCATGTGTTTCTCTTTCTGTACTTTGATGTGCTGTCAGGTGACCTGAAACAGCAGTGGATCGAATGAACATTCAACTTCTGTGTTTTGCTGCCTAAAGAATGTGCTGGTTGTCCATCCCTGCGCCAGTAAAGTCAAATCCTGTTGTTGAGTTTCCATGCATTTTGCATGTATAGTGTCTTAAAGACATTAAGATATGAACTATATAAAAAGGTTAGTGCCTGCCCTAAGGATAGGGCTTCTGTGAGACACAGCAGACATATATTGCTTTGCCCACAGCATAATGAGTGAGCAGGTGCTTGACTTACCTTCAATCACTGACTATATTGCCTCAGTCTATATCCTCTCTCTGATGGCTCAGCAAGAGGAGAGAGGGGACTGGCAGTATGGATGTCTGGGTGGGACTCAGGCTCAGCTTGATGAGAAAAGGGAAAGGGCTCAGGCTTAGAGAGGTGGCAGCCTAGGATCCTAAGAGATGAGAGTAGTAGTGCATGCATGATCAGAGGAATCCTGGCATGCCCATGTGACTCAGTAGGACAATGGATGGTGCCAGAGGTACCCACCAAAAGGGATCACTCATGTATTACCAAGTTGTTATTATTCAATAACAAATATAGAACTTGAGCTGTTACATCTATTATAAGCTGTAGTTACTTGAAATAAATGTTCTGCAGACATTAACTTCTATTATTCTGCTTTTATTTAGAGGGGGCTTATGTTGTTTATTGTTTTTTTCATTTTGTTTGCAGTTTGTGAAGTTTTTTGTTTGTTTTGGGGTTTTTTTGTTTGTTTGTTTTGTTTGTTTTAAATTAGATGACTGCATATACGGGGAAAAGTAATCTCTGCCTTGAGAACTATTAAGCTCTGGAACAGATTGCCTGGAGAAGTGATGAAGTCTTCCTTGCTGGAAGTATTCAAGGTTTCTCCCAATGGGATCTTGGAAAATATATTTTAAAGCTCTACTCTCAAGAATAGTTATATCAGATGATCTCCAGAGGTCCCTTTCAACCTAGATTTTTCTATGATTCTGTGATCTAGGTCTATATAGCAATGTTTTTCTAAAATATTGTTAATAGCATAATGAAAATTATATTTATCTTGTTAAAATAAAGGATATTTTTTCTGTTGAGAATAATTATGAGTAATGTTAGTCCACCAGAGCAATACTATTGCCAATACACAATGATAACCTTACTGAAAGTTTACATTGTTGTTCTATATTAAATAGTTCTAATATTGATACTCAGTTATTTTTATTTATATGAGAGAAAAAAGAGCTCTCTGTGTGGTTGGATCCTGTAAGGATTTTGCTTGATACACACCATGCTGCTTGAGTAGTATTAGTACCAAATATATTTACCCTCTTTATTTTTATTGGTTATATGTAAATAATGAATGGAGAAAATTTTATGTCTCAGTGCATGTTGTGTAAATATATATAGGCAAATAATATATATAGTAATGTTTGTTATAGAACAAATTAAGCATGTTAAGGGGAACATAAATGGTGGAGATACCTGTGTGTCAAGACACTTTGAAATAAACTTATCCTGATTGTGGTTATTTGGTTTTGTTTGTTGTTTTTTTTTTTTTTGTTTGGGTTTTTTGTTGTTTTTTGGTTGGTTGGTTTTTGTTTTTGTTTTGCTTTGGGGTTTTTTGTTTGTTTGGGTTTTTTTAGTTTGTTTGGCTGTTTGCTTTCCAAAAAGGCCGGCTGTAGTGGTTGGGCTTCCATGTGTAAGTCTTTTGGGTTTTCCCCAGCAGTTCATTGTAGAAATCATTTAAAATCTTTTGATATACTCTGTACGATATTTCAAACTAGTTTTTCAAGTTTTGCCAAGGAAATTCTGCTATCTACTGGCTTGGGGAATAATTCTAATATCTGTGTTAGCACGGTGATGTCTGTGTCTATATTGTGTGAAGTCTGTATAGCGCTGTAGAAAACCTAAAAATTTAGACCTGGGTTTCAGAATGGAACTTAAGTATCTTCTGCTGGAGATAACAAAATCCTGTAAGCTACTTCATGGGAAAATATACTTAAATATTCAAAACCTTTTGTGTTAACCTGTGACTGACTTGCATGTGAAAGTGGTGTAGGGACTACTTGGTTTACTTATGATTTGGATTAAGTTTATTTAACAACTTTCGGATACTGTTTCAAATCCCTCACTTTGCAGTCGAAAATGGAGTACATATATATGGATATACTTTATAATCCTGTTTTATAGGGACTCCTTCTCTCTTACCTCTGAATTTGGCTGTTGCTCTCAGGCTCATTTCCCCCCCCCCCTTTTTTTCTTTTTCATTAAGGAGAAACCATGACAGTTGTCTTAGCTAATAAAAACATTTCAGCAGGGAAAAAAGCAGTTACAGAGTCAGTATTTCTCTAAGTGAAAACTTTCTATTTTTTTATCTGGTGTTACTATTTATTTTTGTTCATTTGTTTGTTTGTTTAAATTATTTAATACCTTTTTTTTTCCTGTGTATTTAGACCAACCCTACCTTTTTGTTTCCCTGGCACCTAACCACTTTAGGACCTGTTCTTGAAGTGAGGTGCAAGGTGTTTCCATTGTGCTTGCCTGCAACAAGTGAAGTTTGGTGTAGATGTTTCTTATTCTTCCATGACTCCCTAGCATATTGCACCCATCACAGATCATGTTCAAACAGATAGCACTGCTTCAGGGATTGGTGTGCTGTCACCTTTTTGAATGGATAGCTAGATTTATAATTAACTACTGTTTGCAAAGTTACAAATATAATCATTTAGGTGACAGCTTCCCTTGACAGGGTTGGGGAAAGAAGAGGAAAAAGGTCCTCAAATAGACTAGACCTACAATAAATGAGTTGGTGGATTTAAATGCTTTCTAGCAGCAGCGAGTCCATTTTCTCCAGGCAGGCAGCCCACAGGCTTTGCCTGGCGTTTGTTCTGGCCACCAAGGCAGTGAACCTGCTGCATAATACAGCTTGCAGGTGCTCTGGAAACACCATGTCTTGGTGTTGTTTGTGAGCCTGCTGCTCGGGCCCTCATGGGCAGTTATGGCCACGTGGTTAATGAGTTGCTTGAACATCCGTGTTCACATGTAGTGGCAGGTGTGTGGTGTGGTCTGACAGTGTCACACTGCAGTGGCAGAGTGGGCAGAGCTGTGCTGGGGCTTGGGGCCACTGGAGCTGCTCTTTTGTGGGAGGGAGGTAGGAGGTGTCCAGCACACCCAGGGTTCTCTTCCGAACTGTTTTCAAGTCTAGTTTGTGGTCCTCTTTTGGAGGCTTGTATGGCGGAAAACCAAAGGAAAGTAGACATCTGGAGCCTGCATTTTGAACAATAACATGGAGCTGAGGAGTTGGCCTGGAAGTGTTAAAAGTGAATGTTGGCAAAATATTTTATACTGTGACAGGTCAAACCTTTATCAAGAAGTTAAGACCTGTGTTAAATGTAGCAGTGCATGTCTGGCACAGAAGTTAGCCTGCTGTGTATGTGGTCACTGTTAGCTGTCTGTACATTAAGTATTTAGGTTATGCTGGAGAAAAGGGTGAGAAATCCAGAAGGAAGAGAATGCCAGATAGTTGAATGAGATGCATCTGACTCCTCACCTGCGTAGATAACATTGTTTGAGATTGAGACTGGCTGAGACTACAAAACAGTGCTGTCAAGGAAACACTTCAGACTCGGCATGAAATCATACTATCTAACATTTATGATAGGAAACCCACAAGAGATACCAAAACTTCAAAAGGCATTTAAAAAACAAACCTCCCTCCCCCAACCCAACCCCCAAAATCCAAAACCTAGCAAACCAACCAACCCCCAAACCCCCATTACCTTTTTTTTTTTCTTGCCTAGTACGGATCTGGTTCCTTAGGAACAAACTTCATTCATTGTTTTAAAGATACCAGGTAACTCTCATCCACTATCTTATCTAATTTCTTCTTCCTCTAGTCTCTGCATTGTTGTCATACTCTTGTTACAGTTTACTTTGTTCCATCCCATTATGCTTTTATTCATCCAGTATTTGTTTTCATGTCTGATCTTCTCCTTATTCTCCTTGAACCCCCCTATATTCTTCAGAGCCTGCCTTAATTGCTGATTCAATGAGCCTTATCCATTCTGATTTATTTTTACATTTGAATATTATCTGATAAAATACTTTTGAAATTTATGGAAAGGGGAGTCCTTTCTTCATGAATGCAATAAGAAATAAAGCAGGAGGCATTTTCTTTGTGTTTTTTTTCCTAAGGTTTTGAACTGCTTCCCAGCCAAAGCTCTGTTATGAGATTCTCTTAGACTTCCCTTCTCAACATGCTGCTGTGATTTACTTTGGCTGCTTTGTGTTTGCTGGCTCAGGGTAGGCAGCCAGGCTGTCATTGCATTCAGTACCCAACAAAACTGTTCTGCCTCTTATTCTGCCTAGTCTTGCAAATAAGCTTTATTTTAAAACAATTCTGTTCTTGTCATAATACTTCAAAAGTGAGACTGTGTGCTGCTGCATGAATTTAACCTGGTTGAGAGTTAGATACCTTGTTTATCAATATTGGTGAAGTTTTGGCTGGATTTGGCAGTTAATTCCCAGTATATGCTGAAGTTGAAGCCCCACTCCATTTTTACAAGGAACAAACTTGCTTAGGTGAAATTCTAGGTTTTATTATTAGTATGAAAGTGTATGTGGTGTAGGCCAGAATTTGTACTTTGATTCCAAAGATCAGGTGGGGTTGAAAGCATTCAGCATGTGTAAATATTGATGTCACATTCAGAAAGCTCCTGTGGGCAAGCAGACCACTTACCTGGTCATGACAGGGTACATTTTGCACTAGAAGAGCAATTAAGATTAACTAAACTAAGCTGAGTATTTTTATTTAGGTGTAATTTAGGGTAGGCAATCTGGAATAAGGTTCACTACCTTTGTTACTGATTACAACATAAGCTTAAATATTAGAAATTTATGTAAGGGTTAGCTAATAGCATTCAAAATCAAGTTATTAATCTACTTTGTTCTGTTACTAAGGTAAAATAAGCTTGACGACACTGAAGAATCAATTTCAAATATATTTCTCCTTTAAAGCTCTCATGAAAATCAGTTCTTTCTAGGAAAAAGGGCTGTTTCATCATTGATTCTCTGCATTGCTTAAATTTGGTCAATTGACTAGTCTTAAGCAAAACCAGAAATACAATATTGTGCTTTCAAGTAGTCCTTGTTTTGATACTTTTCCTTCAAAATACAGTTCTGGTGTATTGCAGGTTTGAGCAAGAAACACAAAGGAAAGAAAGCATTAGCAGTTGTGGACTTCTGTCCTCTGTCCTACTTTTCATTCCAGCTGTTCTGTGGTCATAGCTCTGGCTTGATAAAGTGCTGCAGTCAACTCCCTCTTTACCTCTCCCAGCCCTTCCACGTTAAGTTTTGAGGAATTTTCCTATTGGGAGGCATTGCCCATTATCACTGCCTTGCAAATATGCTGAATGGTGGGGAAACTGGGGGAGAGATACCAGATCTCAGCACTGTAAGCAGAGCTCTCCCTTTTTTGCTCCTGTTTCAGTATAAACGCTCAGTGCTGGCCTAGTGCCTGCATTCCTCTGCAATCGGTTAACATGCTAACATTGCTTTGTGGGAAGTTCATAAATACCTGCCAGACAGGAATACAAAAGCTGAAATGGGAAGGATTGGGGAATGTCAGATCTACTTGGTGGAATTTGGTGCATGTGTTTAAAAATGCTTGGCGTTATCTTGTGCATTAAGTGATTTGAAACTTAAAACTCAAACTAACCCCTGAGTTACGAATTCTGAAAAACAGCAGCAGTTGATACAAAAGTTGATAATAAGGTTGCATTCTCAAACAATGAGGTGATTCAATTCTGTAAGTTATGTGAGCCTGGCTGTGCATGCGAGCTTCAGCAATCTTGTAAATACACAGTTGCATTACTTCAGATAGCAACAGGAGGCCTTATTATAAATGCTCATTTGTTGGATAGCTGTGTTAAAATGAATAAAAATTACCTAAGTGGTCTTGAATTATTTGTGAAGGCACTATATGTCAGTAGTTGACTTGGACACAAAACAACAAAAGCAAGAGAACACCAAAAAACCTAAAACAAACCACCCCCTCCCCCCTCGCCCCACCTCAGAAAACAAACAAACCCAAAGGAGTACTTCACTCTAGAGCATGCAATTCTTTACCAGGCTCCTTTGCAAAATCACACTCTACCACACTCCATTCTGCTCTCCCCAAACTCCAGTTGTGGCTTGTATGGCTCCTGCTCACTCTGTTCCTTGCCTTGGCCTCCTGAAGAGTATCATCTTCACTGGCATCAGGTTTCTAGCTTCCTGGAATGTTCCCTTTTATGTTGTACACCAGCTGTCAGAACAACACACATGCCTGTTCACCTCATTTGTAACAGCTGGACTAGGGAGCATTAAAAGCTCACATGACTGAGGAAAGGAAGTGTATCACTTTGGTGGCTTCTTTGCAGAAGGTTTAACAGGTGTTTGTCTAACGTTGGCCCACTATTCTTACCCACTCTGTGATGGTGGAAGGATGCTCTACCTGCTCTGGTCCAGGGGAGATGTCTGTGCTGCCAGGGAGAAGGTTGACCAGCCAGGCTGAAGCCTGTGGCTGGGCTTGGCACCAAAACGGCATTGAATGCCAGCTGAGTGGGTGCTTTTTGGCTATTTGAGGGCTAAAGTGAAATAATCTGCTGAAAGGAAGGAACTGACCAAAAGGTAGCTGCCACTGCATTTACAGGGGAGGGAAAACGCAGGAGCTTCTATTTTAGATGAAATCTTTTTGAAGTGGTTACCTTCTGGAATGATAAGCCATGGTTGTAGGGTGATGAAAAAATGGCCTAACAGGGATGTAAAGCTGTAAATGTTTAGATTTTGCTGGTCTGAAACATACACTGTTTAAATACTAATGGAAACACAGAAAGCACAAATTGTTTGCAAGCTAGGACGTGTCCTGCAGCATGTTTATCCTATTTTTTCTTCACTATCTGTAGGAAATGCATTCTTCTTTTAAAGTGAGGACTCCCAAGCATGTACAAGAATTGGAAAAATGCCTAACCAGTTTGGGTGGCAGTGTTGCTCCTTCTTGTTTGCCTATACAGTTTCTGCAAGAGAACAGGACTTGTGGAAAAGCTACATATATGCAGTCAGTGCTACTGCCTGACCTGGAGAACAGTTTGATGTCATTCATAACAAGTTCTTGTGATACTAGATATTTTCAAGTCTGTGCAACAAACTGAAAAGGGAAGAAAGAGGTGTGCTTTGGTAAGCTTAAAGTGCAAATTTGTCAGCTAGTCATAAATGGGGAGGAAGATGAGATGAAGACTGATAGGAAAGAATAGCAGAAAACTGTTCCTTTATGGCAAGTCTTTCCAAAGTGCAGGTGTTCCTAATCTGACTTTTCACAGTGTCTGGTTGCTTCTTCCTTTTGAAGACTTACAGATCATCATACAATGGTTTGGGTTGGAAGGGACCTTAAAGGTCATCTAGTTCTATCACCCCTGCCATGGGTAGGGATATGTTTCACTACACCAGGTTGCTCAAAGCCCCATCCAACCTGGCCCTGAACCATTCCAGGGATGGGAAATCCACAACTTTCCTGGACAACCTGTTCCAATGCCTCCATTGTCACAGTAAAGAATTTCTTCCTAATATCTAATCTAAATTTCTTCTCTTTTAGTTTAAAGTCATTGCTCCTTTTCCTATCACTACATGCCTGTGTAAAAAGTTATAAATTTTCTGGAGAAATTCATTAGTCTCTTCATATGGCAATAAACTTCTTACATGAACAACTTCAGTTTTATTAATATGAAAACACAACAACAGCAAGTTATGATCAAAGTATTAGGAGGTATTTTGATATTATCCTGTTGTTTAGCTTTTGATTCTGAGTTGCAAGTTTTGCTACACATTTTCAAGTTCTTTGCTAAAGGTTGAGAGGTAGAACTTTGTGTAATTCCTTCAACCAAAATAATTTTATGAGACTTTAGGATCTCCTGAACTTGTGTCATTTTGAACAGTCTGGAGGATAAATTGAATTATAGAATTATAGTGCCTAAGAGAAGTATTTTTTCCTGTCCTTAGAGCTTGAAGTTAGATTGTCAGTTTTAAGTTCTCTTGATAACATACCTTTCAATTTCCAGATTTTTATTTTATCCTTCCTCATTTTTTTTATTAAGGAAGAATTGCTGTGATTCAATTGTTCTACCATTTTATCTTTTTCAATAGTATTCTGTGGTTAACTGCAGATTGCTAGTGTTGTGTTCCAGATCCTTTTTGGGACCTTTTGAAGCTGTAAGTTTTATAACCAAAGTCCTCTGTCATGCTTGAAGGAATATATTTTAAAAGCTCATGTCAACACAGGGGTTATAAAATGAATGTATAGAGAACTACTACATGAAGTTTGAAGCTTTAAGGTCTAAAGTAAAAGTCTGGATGCAGAAAGATAATTCATAATAATTCTAAAGAGTGTTTTTTGTTCATTAGCACAATTTACAAGATAGGCTTTATTTTCAGATATGGAATGTTTTCCTGCAAAAATTATGGAATGGGTTTTTTTGCTGCCAGCGATGAAACTTTCTTTTCAAGTTTGATTGACACAGTACTCTGTTGTATTAAGAAGCAAATTGAGTAATGCCCACCAGTGGAAAACACTGGATAACAGTGGCAAGTCTTGATCTTCTACTCAGCTGTGCCCACAGGAAAAGAAAGCCTCAGATATCTTTAGTTTCAGCCTATTTCTCAAGTTTAGTATCAACCCAGCACCAAAATTGGTGTGGAATTTCTGTTTTCTTTAAAAGTGGAGTTCGTTTTCTTTGTCGGAGCCACAATAAGGTGTTTGCTCTCCTTCTTTTCTTGCCTCGGCAAGAGATGGCAGTGACCACTGCCAGCAGTATCTCTCTGAGCTGACAGATATAAACTCTGTTCAGTTCTTCTGCAAAAGAACAGGTTCCTAAGTTCATTCACAATCCAGTTACCTACCACATGCTACCTGCTTTTTCCTGTGTTTAAAAAGTTTGCTTTGGCAATTATTTTGGTCATGATCCGTGTTCAGTTTGGGGAGGAGGAAAGTGACTAGTTCCCAAAATGCCTTTAGGGACAAGATCAGAAATAGAATATGAACATTAAGATTCACAGACCTGAGTTGAGTCTATACTCTGTTCTGTCTACAATCGGCTGTTTTCCTGCTCTTTAAAAAACAGCTTGAACTTCTTTGGCTCTGAAGACAGAGGATGAAATACGAGGTACAATGACATCAGTCCTATTGAAAAGACTGAAATCTTAGGTAACTGTAGCTTTGACATGCAAAATGTACTGTGTTAATTGGAGACAAAAATCGTAGAAAGAGCTCTTTTATTTGACTGGTTAATATATAGAGGAAGAAATTACTTTGACTTTCATCTGAGATATAAGGAGAGGATTGTTTTGGAAATCTAGTAGGTTTTTAACATGCCTGTGCTTATAAGAGGCATTATTATTTGCAAGTTGCAATTTTTAATTTTTTTAAATGGGCCATCATGCTACAATGAAAAAATGAAATGTTTCATAGTAGATCAGTAGTCTTTAAACTCATAGGTAGAGGACAACAGTTCAAAGTTACTACCAGAAAACAACACATCTCACATAGGGAACACTATACAGTGAACTTGATGCTTTTCTGACATTCTCAGTACCATTCTCACAGTGAAATTTTATTTCTTCTGCTCTATAGGAGGTAGAGGTTAATATTGACCTGCAAGCATAGCTGACAGTGTGACATTTGTGGGAATAATTCCTGTTTTACTTTAAGGTGTATTTTTTGTGTTTCAGAAATCAATAGAAGTAGCACAAGTAACTTCTAGACTGCTTGATTAGTACCACACTGTGAATATAGTAAAATAGTAGAATTTCCTTCTAAAAGCATGTTTTGGATATATGTTTTAATTCTAGAGCTTTGGTTATTTTTCTAAGTCCCATCCCGAATCTGTTATGCAGATGATTAAAATTCTGCTTAATTATCACACCTTTTTTTGGCAGTAAAATTAATATGATGGTTCTTATCTGTCATACATAAGTTTCATGACCTAGAGTTTATTGCCTGATAATAAATATGGGGACTTTTTTTGTATTTCAGTTTTGTTATTGTGATTAATTTGATAACTGAGGTTTCAGAATATTTTAGTAGCTTGTCTTTATAAATTTCAGTGGTGAATGCTTACTTATTTGGGTTTGAGCATATGAAGGCACAAATTATTTGTTCTATATAAACTAATATATTTATCAGAAAAATATAACTTAGCATTCATATTTTTTCACTCTTCAGTGTTGTCAGCGTAAGAAACTACCAAGCTGAGGAAGCTGAACTTAGGCTTTCAGTCTGCAGTTTTGAGTTCATGCAACATTGTTTGCAGCCTCCAAAAGGCGTTATTTAGAAAATAAAGTAGTGATAGCCCTTTCATTTTCAGTGAGAGGGTTTTCTTTTGTGCTGTCATGCTGTTTAAAGCTCAGGCAGGTGATAGAGGAAGCCATAGAGTTCCTGAATTATTTGATTGTTACAATGCAGGAAATGAAGCAACAAACTGTTTACTGCTCTCAATCCACTGGCTGAAGGTGTTATTTCTTCTCTTCTCTTCTCTTCTCTTCTCTTCTCTTCTCTTCTCTTCTCTTCTCTTCTCTTCTCTTCTCTTCTCTTCTCTTCTCTTCTCTTCTCTTCTCTTCTCTTCTCTAAATGTCATAAAGCTCTCTGACAGGAGTGGTAAAAACTGCAAAAAATTTGAAAGCATTTTAAGTGTATCTTGTTCTCATCTGTATCTTTTAGTACTTGAGCAGTGTAGGGAGTAGATCTCTTCAAGATGCTTATTCCTCTTAGTAGTTTTCTTCTGCATGCAGTAAATAATATCTCTGTACTTAGTGCTAGTCCTGTATCTAAAGTCTAGCTGGAATGATTCACGCTGTGCAAAATGGCACAATGGATCCTGCCCTGCCTTAGCTGCATGGTTTAATTCTATGTATGTAAAGCAACATTGTGAAGTTGGCATGACCAGATTCACCCTCTTGAAGTTTTAGGAGTCATTCATGCTATCAGCTTTGATCCTTTGCAAATGTCACCAAAATATTTACTTCAGAAGTTGGAATAAAAGATGTTGAGAACCCAAGTAACTGAAATTGATGGTCAGTATTGTTTTTCTGCCAGTAAGCTCTTCTCGAATTTAGTTACCTTTAGGTTGTCTGATTTCAAGTTTTTGGGTAGCCAGCCTTTGCTGCTGAACATGTTGCTGCAATAATACTCTCCAGCTCCCCATCTCTCCCCCTGCCCCCATGCAAAGGGTATTAGTATGTAAAGAATATGATTATTTTGGTCAAATAATATCCATTAACCTGTAATGGCAGCCTGTCCTGCTTTATTGCCATCAAGTCTGTGTCTTCTTCAGCCTTAAAGGCAAGAACTGTTGGGATGCCCGAGGCTGTGCAAGTTTTAAGACTGCAGGTAAAAATCTGCAGGATGCAGGTAATGTAAACCTTTTTTAAAAGGGGAGGTGGATGAGCAAAAAGCATCTCAGAAAAGTTCAAGTGGAGTCTTTGTCTCTAAAACTTGTCTTGGAATGAATATATATGTAATATATATACAAACCAAACATTTGACATGAATACTCCTTTTTTTTTTAAGAATAATTCATTCACTTACTGTCTTTACTTGCTCACTGTAAGTGCAGCTCTGCTTTCTGTAACTTAACAATATTAATGTATAATTAATGGTCTAAAGAGAGTAAAGCCTTTTGTGCTACACTACAGTGTACTTGGAGAACACTGAGTCTGTCATCAGGTCCCTCTTTGCCATCCATTGAGGCACTCGATGGTCTCCAAGAGAAATGTTGTCCCCAGTCCAGCTGCATTAGTGTATGTAGGGTATCACGCAGCAGAACTGAGATAAGGATGGGGAGCTTACTGTGCTGCGTGGCTCATCTGCACCAGATATTGCAGCCTCTCACACTGCTTGCATTGCATTGTGTATGTTTTTGGTTTAATGGGAACTCAGTGACATGTCAGTCAGGATAAAGTGTAATGCTAGAAGTAAAACTAAAGTTTATTTCCTCTCCCACCCATCTCTTCCACCCTTGACATTCATGTGTGGTCTTGCTGAATCCAGAGTTCAAAATGTTTGAATTTCTCATGCAAACACTTTGCAATATGAGCTTACCAGAGATGTGTTATCATGAAAAGCAAAATGAAATGCAGGGAAGACTTGCAAACCACTTAATAACTCCATTATATATACTAATTAAGCACCTAACCTCCTGTAGTGGTGTGAGGATTTCTAAAAAATTTATTCAACTGCTTATATTGGGTTCTCTTCTAAGAGGCAATGACTACTGTACATAGCTAGGCACCTGATTTCTAGACATAGGAACAAATCCAGTTTCTCTACTTACTTACTGCCTTTTAAAAGTAAATAAAAAGTTAAGTTCCAATTTTGTGGAAGTTAGAAGAGGAAAGAATATTCAAAATTGCTTGTGGTTTGGTTTTTGTTTTTAAACCAAGTCTTTTTTCCTTGTAACTACTTTCATTGAAACTAAAATGCTTTCAAGTACATTCCAAATAAACAAATAGAGGTATCATCATATATGTGGTCTACCCTGAAAGATTATTTGTGGGTGAACTCCAGCATTAAGGGCTTTTAGATGAAGAAGGGGCATAATCATATTTTAGTATGGAAGAATGTTTTTCCTTTACTCTGGTCTGTACTAGTTCTGGTAAATATTGGGCTGGCAATATTTGTTATACCTATTTAAGGTATAACTTTAAAATGCCTGGTTTTTTTGCTTATATGGACTCATTTTCTGTAAAGGATGTCTGCCTATAGGATCTATTTTTCTGGAAAACTTAAGACAATAACTAGAGTGATTTAAGCCTTGTTAGTGCAATTTTTGATTTTGTCAGAATGCTTTGCAAGACCTCTTGGTTACTCATATGACAGGTAAATAATTCTGGTGTGCTTGAAAATATCACAGGTGTCAGCCACTAAAAGCAAATATAGGAAAGCTGAATCTTTATTTTTTTAATGTTGATTTTAATTATTGTCATGATATTACTTTCTATCTTACGAGTGACGGTTTGAAAACTCACAGCTACTGCTTTGGAGTTTGCCTGTGTGTCTACACACATTCACAAACTTTCAATGTGGATGTTAACCTTTATTCTTATTCCCAGTAAGACTATGCTGCAACAAGTCTTTATTCTTTGTAGCTCAGTTTGGAGGTATTTTTACACCATAAGATGTAATGCTTAGTCATCTAAGGCTTTTTTGCTTGTTCTAGATTTACAGTTTAAATGGGTTTTGTTGGTTTTTTTCAAGTGATGCAAAATTTGATCATGCTGTGGTGCTTCTGGCTTCCACATTTTCTTTCTATGTAACTTACAATTAATGCATCAGGAAATGTTTGTGGGAACATAACTATAGATAAGGTACAAGTGGTGACTTGCACACATTGCTCAAAATGAAGTTTATCTTTTACTTTGGTTGTTGCTTTAGTAATGCCCAATAATTTCTGTGGAAACTTGCAAATAATGTAATTTGGCAAATACCTCATAGGATTATCCTGCAAAGTAGAAGAGTTGAATTTTGTATTAATGGGGACACATTTAGTTTCTCATTAGGAATGCAGAAAAAATGAAGCACTTCCTTTGAAGAAGGTGAAAGCAGAAAGTGGTTTTCATAGGTATTGAGTTAAACTTAATTCTTCTAGCTGGAAAATCTGGCTGATTAATCCTCATTAAGATGCACTGATGATAAATATGTCTTTGAGGTGTGTAAATAATTCTTAGCTAAGTGGGTTGATGCATGCTACAGAGCATTTGTATTGGTTCTGTCTGAATTATACATTGTTACAAAGACATTTTTTAGTTTGTTATACCTCTTTCTACTATTTTTAACTTATTCCTTATCTTTTAAGTAAAGGAACTGCCTACCATAAAATGTAACTGTTATTGAAAGGACATACAGGAGGGCATGTCTTTAGTGCTACAGTTTTGCTCTTCATTGTCAGGGGTGGCCATTCAGAACATGCAGGTGGGTTAGAAGCACTGTCCTTTCATAAATGACATTCCCACCGATTCCACCAACATGGAACTGTACTACTATACTTGCAGTCAAGACTCCAAAGAAACCCTGTGAACATTTAGAGTGCAGTAGTCTCCTTCTAGAAAAAACATGAGTGCACCTACTTGAAAGAATAAATTATCTGCATTTACCGAGTGAAATGAAGGTAGTAAATGATTTATGAAAGCAAAACAAAGAAAAAACCCCAAAATACAACCACAAAAAAAAATCACAAACCCAACTAAACTATTCACAGTTTTACATAGTGTGATTATAAGTAAAAGTTCCTTGAGTGTATACTCAGAAAATCTGCCCTTAATTCCTTAGTGACAAAGAAGTTAATGCCAGTTATAATGAGAATTTGGTCTAAACAGTTTTGACAATTATTTCCAAGCAAGTTGGAAATAAATTAAAGGCTGGTATGGAAAAAGTATTTTTAAAAGTCAGTCTTCAAGACAAAAGATGAGGAAAACATGTTATTTTTGTTCTGCTTGACTGCACTGTTACTGTAGGAGAAGGCATGCATAACCAATCTTGTCCAGAAATGTGTTTAATGTACTTGGAAAACATTAACTTCTTTCTGTAGCTGTATTTGTTTCTCCTGTAAGCCTATTGCATGATTTCATTATGGGATAGAATTCCACATTTGTTTTATACCTTAGGGTGAAAATAACTGTGTTTTGGGGTGGTTTTGTTTGTTCCTTTAATTAAAATACAACTCTGAACTTTCTGTATCTGACATGCTTGTTTTAGGGAAAGGGGAATAATAATTAAAGTATTGACTTGTCAATAATGTTCAAATTTGTCTTATAGGTTTTCTGTGTTGGTTTCATTTCCGAGTCAGCCTCTTGCCTGAGGATACAAAGCAGTAACTGAGATTTGCATGTAATGGCTGGTCCTGGTTGCTCAGGGCTGGAGACTGTTTTCTGGCTTCTGGTATTGCCAGAGTCCCAGTGACCCCTTTGTCTATCCCACAAGCAGTTGCCTCTGCAAGTGTGTGCACTGAGGTACTTCCACCTGCTCCTTCATATTGCGCTGGGGTTCCATACCCCAGTTCAGTGAGCTGGCCCAATTGGAAATGCAGCTTTAAACACAGGCCATGCGTAGATGAAAAGCTGAAGAGCAGGTGCTAAGAACTCATCTGCTTACCTCCCTCGTAGTTCACCTTCCCTTATCCTTTAGGCTAGGGATTCACATAGTTGTTTCCTTACAGACCTACTGAGCTTACAGCATACTAAGCTGGGACATGTAAAATGGTGCATGCAGGTGCCTGTGGTGTGACACCTGTAACAAAGCTCCCCGAGGGGCTTACTCTCTGCAGAGTGATGCTGAAAGCCATGTAGGTGGCAAGTAGAAGGTGTGGCTTTCTCTGCTTGGGACTCCCAGCTGGTGGCAGTTGACTGGGGCTTTATTAGCTGTTTTGAGCTCTGCTGATGGCTGTGGCATCCAAACACTTAGCCATTTATCCCTGTCTTGGCACAGTTTCCATGGTCAGCTGGCTCTCGAGGACAGCCTCAGCTGGGGCTCTTTGCATGATGTAAACACAAACCACGAACTCTGTGTTACTGGTGTGATTTTATAAAAAAAATGTAAAAGTCAAGGAATCACAACTTTTCATTTGTGAGGCCAGTACAAATTGGTCACTCTAGCAGGTTTGAATTTCTTGTGATGAATTTCCAATTTACTGCTTCACTTGGGACATAAGGCATATCACTGGCATCCAGCATATCACCTGAAGATGATAAACCAAATATAACTGTGAAATGCTATCACAAGAAACAACTGTAAATTTAAAACTAAACACTTCTCATTTTTATAGTTAACTGCAGTATGTAAATATGTGTTACTGTTAATTCTTGAATAGCCTCTGTGGATGCTGTGAGACAGACTATTGCACAGGTCTGACTTTTTGGGAGATGTGTGGAAATTCAGCAATAACATCACATATTGTACAGTCTCTTTGATAGTGTTCACAATTCTCGTTATGTGAAAAATTTCAAAATGGAATTTTATCCTTGTCACAGAAAGCTTTAGAATGAAATTCCTGTCATCACATGTGTCTACCTGACAGCATTCAGTGAAGACCTGGGCTTGGTTGAGAGGATATAATATGGTTAATCAGGGGCAATGGTTGAATTTCGTGTAGAATTTGATACATAAGTGGAGAAATGTTAGGAGTTTAAGTTATCAACAACATAGGGGACTATAATCCGAAAATAAATCTAGCCTACCCAATCTATGACATGTATGGATTATCCAGGTGACAGGCTGGGCTTCCTACAGAGAGACCACGGTATGAGGTGGAACTGTAATTACTTGTGCTACTGGGCAGAGTCAGTTAAATAAAAGCCATCAGTTAGTATATTCAAGGGGGTTTGGAGGTTTTTTTTTGGTTTTTTTTTTTTAAGTTTTAAGAGTCTTGGTTTCTTTGTTAGTTTTTTGGGGGGGTTTGTTTGTTTCTTGTTTGTTTTTGTTGTTTTTTCTGGATAGCAAGCACATATACACATGAAAATTATTGATGCTATTTTATCGGTTTCTGTATTTCAAGCTTGAACAAGTGAGTAGCAAGATCTAGCTATATTGTGACACTTGATAAGGCTCTGCTGGGTGGTAATTAGGATTAGGTATTGAAATGTCTGCAGTGTCTCTAAGCATAGCTTTTCCTGCAGCACACTCTAGAAATACAGAGTCTGAGTGCTATTTTCTTCCTTTCTCCAACTTCTGTGATCGTTGCTCTCTGCTGAAGCCTGACAAAGCTGGAAGATAAAGATGACATAGAGAAAGGGAGTGGTAGAAGTGTAAGAGAGGTTGGGGAATATGAGCAAAAGGCACAAATAGCTTTTTTCCCAGGAGCAGAGAAGTCTGTACATGGGAAATGTTAGGCATTGCAATGCAGGCTGAACCCCAAAGGCCAGGCTCGTGAAGCTTTGACTCTGACTACCAACAACCTCACTCATCTAGTGGCTGGCCCACAGTGGAGGATAACTTTCCTCTTAGCCAGCAGTGGGCTAATGGGTAGAGAGCTATTTCTGCAAGTGAAAAGGGGTTTTTTGTCATTTGAGGTGGACAATGGAGAAAAGACTGTGTAGTATAATTCATGTGGTCATTTGGCTTTTTGGTAAAAGGTGAACACAGTGCTGAATAAGGAGTTTAAAACTTAGCATTATAAAATTAGAGAATGTGAGATTGATGGCTTCTATGCAGTCATAATCTGTCTTTGCCTTTTTGTATACCCTGATACGTGGATAACTGTATGTTTTATTTAACAGCAACCACTCCTGAATTAGAAAGTCTATTTTCTGGATATTAAAAAAAAGGTAGCATACTATGATTAACTGCAGACTGTATATCAAAAAAAATTGCAAAGCAATAGGAGTGTGTGGTGATTTACATGGAACTACTGTTCATAATCCTCCCAAAGATTACCTCTTCCTTTTTTTATCCCCTCTTTTAAAAAGAAGAGAGTAAAGCCAAATCAAACAAGCAGCTAAACCCTAAAACCACACCTTTTCCTAGGAAAAAATGCAACATGCTGGCTCAATAAATAAGTCTTGACAGTGTACAGTTATGATTTTAGAAAATATACAATAGCGAATTATCAGTTAGCTGACAAAAAAAACCCTAAAAGAGTATTGTTGAAAGTGTTGAATGTTTATGTGTGACTGATTTCTGAGCTGTCTGTGAGAAGGCAATTGTTTTAGCTGCTCCTGAGTACAGATTACACATAGTTGCGTGAAGATAGATCACTGGGCTGCTTTGTTGCCTTTGCAACCCCTAAAGCCTTCCTTTATTCAATTTTGCATCTCATGGCTTTTCATGTTTGCCTTTTGTAGTGATGTGTAGTAGATGCAATGCTTCAGTATTTTAAGTGAATTTTTTTTCCTAACTGGTTTAATTTCTTTAGCAGTTTAAAGAAAAGCCAGCCTATGTTTTAAGACAGATAATGAGAGATTCCAAAGTAGTCCTGGATTGGTCCTGTCTAGCTTGGCCAGCAGTCTAGGAAACACTCATATTATACAGTCTCTTTGTAGCTGGCCCCTAATAAGCAAGGTATGATTTGGTAATTGGTATGGTAATTAACCTGGAAAACTATCCTCTTCTTCGCTTGCCAACTGGCTTTAAACACTGTGATGTTGATTGGTAAACTGATCCAGTGGAGAGAGGCTTGAAATGTTTACAGGCTGGTCTGTATTTAATTCACCTCTTATTTCAATGAATGTTTTTTTCTCTTTAGTGGGATGTTTTTATGTTTGTTTGTTTTAATTTGTAGATATTGATTTTTAGAGTTTGGTAAAACCCAAACAACAAAATAGCTTTTATTTTTTCTTGTGGCATGTTCTTCTCTGATATGAATGTCTGGCTTCATAAATTTATGTATGCTAGGCTGTAAAATATTGACATGATTTAAGGTTGCTTCTGCTTGCCTTACATATGGTGTTTGTATATATATTCCCAAAACAAAGCATTATTTGATAGAAATTGATTGGTATTAACTCAAGACTGTTTTGTCAGTTGAGAGTAAACAGAATTATTTTATTGTAGTTAACTTGTGTTGTAAATGCAGAAATATGTAGGAAATGTGTAAGGGGGTGAGGGATTTACTAGTTACAGATGATAAAACCTTGTCTTGACATTCTCTTCCTGCTTTATAGTAAGTGTTTCGAGTTTTTTACCGATTTACACTAAGGCAATGTTCCCTGCTTAGCCTAAGTATACATTGCAGGAATTACCTGTAATTCTCTTGAGACTGTTCACATTTAGAATGTGGAAGCCCCCCGATATATGCTTTTATATTTTGGCTTACAACAAGCTAATTTTACAACTTCTTCTCTATAAAAAGCATTTCTTAATTTGGGGTGTATGGAGGTCTTCGTGATGTTGTGGGTTACTCTGAAAAACATAGATCAAACGTAGAGAATTATAAGAACTGTTACTAAACACAATTTTTGTTTTATAGGTTATTCAGCAATAGTTATGAACTCCCGCTTACGAGCCTTAGGTGGGAGGATAAATAACATACGAGCATCAGAGCTGCCCAAAGAGAAAACTCGATCAGAGATAATCTGTAATGTCCACTTCCTGGATGGCTCAGTACAAAGCTTCAAAGTCAACGTAAGTTTGGAAAACTACTTTATTTTTAAATGCATAGAAATTTGTTTGAAAGCTGGAGATCAAATATGGGACCCTGAGGTATGGTATTTCCAAAAGGTATTGGTACATAACTGCCTTTACAAATTGCAGAATTACTGCTTATGAAATGGGTTTATGAAGTGTTATTTTAGTTTACTTTCAAGTCAACCAACTGAAATGTCATAAAATCATGGTATGCAGATTGTATCTGGAAAAAGGTCTTCTTTATGATACAGGAACTATGAAGAAACAGATCTGATGTTCATTGTCAACTATGAATAGGTAATTCATATTTAAAAGGAACTCTCAAATTTGAATGTGCTCCTCCTCTTCTCCCGTCAAAGGGCTGGTAAAAGGGAGGAGGCCTTGTAAATTTCAGTAGTGATGTCAGTACATATTTTTTGAAATGCAAAGTTGGTGTGAACAGTGATGACATCATGGCTTAGCAGGACGTTTTTGTTCAGTCTTTTATACTTCAGCATGGTCTCTTCATATGGGTGTGGGGAGGGAAAGTTATTTAATGGAGGTTTTCACTTTGTATTTTTACTGTATTTTATTCTGTAAATATTTTGGTTTATAACTTTAGTATGGATTAAAAATATTAGTTCATTTTAAAATGAAAACAAAGGAAATAGCTTCACTCCTCAATTCACTTTCAATAAAATTATCTGACCATGCAAAAAAACTGTGGATGAATTTAAAAATAATTACGTATATTTGTGTATATGATACTTACTTTATCCAATTTCCCCTATTTGAGAAGAAGCATTTTGCTGAGGAAGCTATGCTAGTGTATCTCTTAGATTACACAATGCTTTCTTATAGGAGATTCAAAACTGCATCCAGAAGTTGTATTTTCCCAAGTCTTATTACAGTTCTCTTTGCAGACTGTTAACTTTGTCTGTTGGATATTATTTGAAAGAGAAAGTATTTGATAGGCTAGTATTTTCATTCTAATATATGCAGAATCAGTCTTTTAGTATATATTAGTATATATATTTAGTATATATTTTATATGTTATATATGACTATACATATATTTGTGTGTCTATGAGGTAGCAGGGCGGTCCTGTGGTGTAAAGGGGGGCACTCTCAACTCTGAATCCCAAGGACCTGACTTCGAGTCTCAGTGGGGACAATCCCCTGGCGGTTCAATCCCTCTCTGCCATCCAATCCCATCAGATCTCGGGTGCTCAGCAGGGTCAGCCCGGGTTAGTACTGGGTGCTGTGACAGTCCTGAGGACTTCACTGTCACTACCCAAGCGCGCTTGACCGTGGCAAAGGGACCTGAGGAGTTCAAGGGTGGGGCCAGTTCTGCCCACGCTGTGCCTCACCTAAAAACTCCACTGTGCAGGCTGGAAGGGCACACCCACGTGGGGAGAGCCCTTCCCAAATCTTCGCTCGTGAAGTCTGGCCATACATACATGAAGTAGCTAACACTGAGACGCAAGGTACAAGGAGATTAGGTATGTAAAAGAAGGAGCAACACATTAGTATAAAATTTCCATTGTTGGTTTCCAGCATGCCCTAGGAATTGCCTTGTGTGTCAGTGAGCTGGCACAATTGCCACACACCACCCTCCTACACAAAGATCTGTGAAAAATAAGGAATTAAAAACCTTTTTAAATCAGTGCATAGTAGTATATTGATCCTTTTAAAAGCAGTGTTTACACACCTTGACATTTAGTGCTAGGCCTGAAGTCCAGCACTGTACTAGTGAAAATTGCTTCTCATTTCATCCTTTAAGCCATGAGCACACCATGGGAACCATTGAGAAGGAACTGGCAAGACCTTGTAGCAGCCTTCCAGTACATAAAGAAAACTGGAGAGGGACTTTGTATCAGGGCATGTAGTGATAGAACAAGAGGGGAATGGCTTTAAACTGAGAGAGGGTAGATTTAGATTAAATATTAGGAAGCAATTCTTTGCTGTGAGGGTAGTGAGGCACTGGAATGGGTTGCCCAGAGAAGCTGTGGATGCCCCATCCCTGAAAGTGTTCGAGGCCAGGCTGGGTGGGGCTGTGAGCAGTCTCGGGTACTGGAAGGTGTTCCCACCCACAGCAGACGGCTGGGAATGAGGCGATTTTTAAGGTCCCTTCCAATCCAAAGCATTCTATGAGTCTATAATTTTCTGAAACTCCAAACCCAGGTGATTTCTCTCTCTGTCCCTGCTGGTCGCCTCCTTCATCCAGGAACTGGAAGGGCCTCCTTTACTGCAGCTGTAATGCTGAACTGTGTAGGAGTGATGTAGGACTCGTTATTGCTTTAATGAAAACAAGCAGGGAGCATGGCTGTCCCACTGTTTTATGGACTGAGAAAAGGAAGGGGTTTTGCAGAAGATTGATGTTCTTTGAGTACTGAGCTGTCATACTGGTGCTGAAGAAGGCTGCATTTATCTTCCAGGATGGCCCGCCCTCATTATCTAACCTTGGTGTCTGTCTAAGAATAGGTTTTGCCATACTCCTGTAGTGTTACAAGGTCCATTTCTTAAAAGAGTTTGAAGTCAGCTGCAAAAAATTGTATCCAAGTTCTGCTTACATTACCAGAAAAATTCGGCTTTGTGAAATTTGTGCCTGACTCTGTGTGTGTGTTTATTTTAATCACTAAAACCATTGAGTTTTATGTCTGTGAGCAAAGAGTAACTCAGGTCTGTGGTCAGTAAGGGGATCAGCTAGGCATGTACTGGAGGAAAATAAGTTTTGCTCTGAACAGGTTTTCCCCACTAGTGAAGACTTTCTGTGTTGCTTTAGAAAAACTGTTTTTCATATCAAGACATTCTTCTCCACATTTAATTCATTTCTGGATGATGAGTTAATTGAAAATTCTATATTTTTTTAAGAAACTAAATATGCATATCACATGACACAATTATCCAGAAGACAAGTTTTAATGTGTTTAAAAATTCAGTCGTACATTATTAAAATGAAGGTGTTTTCTGAAGTGACTAGACATAGATGCAAGGTATATGGTTAAAAAGACTTCCTATGTCTTATGAATGTTGTAAATATGTTTTCTAGTTTTTTATTTTTTCAGTTTTTACCATTATTGCTGAAATCTGATGATTATTTCTCTCGTGATTTTGGAGAACTGGAACTGAACCGGATCACCTCTTCTAATGTATAGGGTGTAGTGTTTTCTCTTAAATGTATTAGTGGAAAATTAAGGTCGGGTTGTGTGTCTGTGATCTACTGGTAGGTGGTTCTGATCTGTGAAGGCTCAAAGTTTGGATATATGTTACACTTGGAAATAATATTAGTGTAATATAATTATATGGATAAAGTATACTTAGGTTCATAGACTTTTCTATGACAAATAGTGGAAAATGAATGGGGAAAATCAGAATATTTGACTCTTAGCCTTCATCCATTCAATAGCATAAATGGAATTGGGGATTTCTCCCATTCTAATGACAATGGACTGGAAAATACTGAGCATTGCTTTGTCATGTAGCAGCCATATGAACATGGAATTCCTATGACAACAAGACTTCTTTCAAAGTCGTAGGGCAATTATATAGAAAAATAACATCAAAGAAAAGAAACATTAATGGTAAGAAGAAACTTGAGGTAAATTTGCTTTAATTTTAAGCAAATAGATATTTTTATATTGCCTTTTCACATATCTTGTTGACAATGCACTGATACTAAAAGCTACAAAATATGGCCTAGATTTAAATTTAATACAAAGATCATCGATTAAATAGTCTAAACTTACAACTTGACACACTGAAAACAACTTATATATTTTGAAATTTTGAACTAGTACTAAATGATATCTTTAAAATTATTATGGAACATTTATGATATCTTTAAATAGTGAACCTTTCAGAGAAGAGGGAGAATGAAGACGTGACTTTCTTTTTATTCTGCAACAACAGGATCTTTACAGAGCCCACAGAACTGATTTTCATCAAATTTTGTTAGCAAACTGCATGGACTTGTGGCACTTTTATACTTATAGGTGACTCTATTATTCTGCTAAATG
>VWZD01008840.1:446857-462089 GCA_013396695.1 Sakesphorus luctuosus
ATTATTCTGCTAAATGGTACTTGGGTTTTCTGGTGGTTCTGTCTGTAGCAGGGTGAATGAAACCCAAATATCCTGAAACTAGACAAAGGAGGAAGGAAGGTAGATTTTGCATATGGAAATAACCAGAGGGACTTTCTATCTATTGAGAAACCTTAAGATAGCTGCATAATTTGATTTCTCAAAACTCTTATGAAGCANTGGTATGTGCTGTTCTTAGGTCATTGTTATCAGGAAAGTTCACAGAGGAGCACAGACAGACACATTCCACTACATTGCTTACAGTCCAAAGAGGAATGTATGTTAACTATGCAAGGCTGAAATGGCCTTTCCACCATTATGTGTTTAAGTACTTAGTGGGACATATCCGAAGTCCAGGCAAAGAATTGAAGGTGTGTGTAAGCTAAGAGCTGGAAATGTTATTTCAAACCCACATTTGAGACAAAGATTTGACTGCATTTAATACTGAATGTTGCATTTGGCTTTAAATATATCCAGGTTTTCTTGAAGCCTCCCAGTAAATTTCAGGTGTTTGAATTTTGTAATAAGGTTAATTCACCTGTCTCTGATGTTACCTCTGTCTTGTTCTAGAGGCTACACTGCATAGGGTTTCCACATGAAGAAAATGTTTTTTGTCATTCTAATATATATAGAATGTGCTCACACACCGTGTTTGAGTGTTTAATAGGTGTATATAGAGAAATAATACAAATTTATTTGTAATTTTTGATATAAATATGCATTAATTTTCTGGGTTTGCTCCACTTTGATTCATTGGCGAGGAATGACCACTTGGGAAGCATGCCTCTCAATTTCCAGTAAATTAACTTTTGGGAAAGGATAAAATTTACAGCATCAGATCACTTCTGTATTACAGTGTCTTTCTGAGTTGATGCTTTTGACCTAATATCTGTAATTTTTTCTTTTAGACTAATTGACTTTTAATAATAGGTTGCCTTCTAGAAATAAAATGATGAGGCTATAATAATTCAGTAAGTTGGGTGACTTTGAGTTCAAATTGTAAGAAATATTTTTCCTTCCCTACCAGTTCAGTTAAGCTCCTTCTAGTATTCAAGAAGGAACTTGATTGTTAAAATTAACACAAACAGTTACTATTGCTGTATTTATGATAATGGACAGAGGTGCAACTCTTAAAGGTTCTTTTTAATTGTGGGTCTAACTGTCATAATTTTAAACAGCTCACAGAAGAATGCAATGATGCAGAATTGTTGTATCTTTATCACGAAGTTTTCCTACTGTATATTTTTGGTAACACAAGATAGTTTAGTGCTACTCTGTGTCTCTGTCTGTTGAAAGAGAAAGTTTTATATTGAGACAGATAAGTATATTCTACGACTGAAAAACAGTAAGATGCTATGAAATTTGATGATGCCTTTGAGGACAGTGAGAAAGTGATCTGCTCTACAGCAGGCTTGTTAGTCTTAGCGCTTTGTGGGGCCTGACTTCATAATAAATGCTGAAGGAAAGAATTAATGGAAGGGGAGATTTTTCCAAAGTTACAACTGCAGTGAGTAACCTCATAGATATGTTTATTCTAAGTCATTTTTTCAGGCAGAGGAAATGCAGTGGGTCAAACTCTGTCCTTGGATAAATATTTTGTATGACCTTTATATAGGAAAATACTGTGCTCAAGTATATGGAATCTAGAAGAGCTACAGGATGGGCAGGGAGTTGCCTCAAGAGGTAGCCATAGATCTTACTGTTAGAGTGCAAGTACATTAACATGTTGCTTTTGAATCTTTTTAAGGAAATAAAAAATGTAAGGTTTGAGGCTTTATTAACAATAAAAGGATAAAGGAATATGAAGTAGCAGGTAGGCTATCTTGAACAAGGAGTAATTGCAGTGAGGGAAATCAGTAGTGTAAACTAATAGCTTTTATAAGATGAGGTAATGTTTTTTTAAGCTCAATTTTCAGTTGCAAACAATAGAGGAGGGAAACACTGGCAGTTTGCAGGCTGAGCTGACCATGCCTTATCGTTCTGAAAAAGGTGAGTGGTATTATGCACCAGGCAGAATTCTTCAGCCAGTGTCAAGGAATATTTACAGTGTTAGTCTTGGCATTGAGGCAACCCCCCCAGGGAGTGTCACGTGTGGATCCTGGCTACTTGCAGACAAAAGAGGGAAGTTCCAGTCAGGCAGGTATAGAAAGTAAGACCAGGATGCTCTGCAGAAGACTGAACCTTAGGAGAAAAGAGGCTGTTCTGTTTATTCTAGCTGAACAAAATTTTCCATGCTTGGAATAAGAGCATAGGTGGGTAAATAAATTCCAGGAAGAGAAAGGGACAGAGTTAGCAGAGGATGAAATAAATTAGCAGTGTCTAAAATCAGTGTGAAAATGAAAAGAAAGTTGTAGCACTTTGTTTAAGCTCATATGTGTTCTGAGGCCAAAAGACACAGACTGGTTGTGGATGAGTGTTACAGGCTGAATTAGGAAAGGATGACCTCAAACAGCACATGAAGGGCAGTGGGTATTGTGTCTGAAAAGAGACTGAATTTCAGAAACTTAGGTGGTGCTTACCTGGGAGCTTATCATTGCCAGAAAGTGGGACAAAGCTTCTGCAAAGGACAGGGACAGGCAGATGTGCCATATGTTGCACTGTCCTCTCAAGGTGTCACTTTGTATTACTCACCTTGTAGAAGCTAGCAAACTGAAAAACTTTACCTGCATATTTACACCTTCACTCCAAAGAACTAACCTTATGTTAACCTTATGTCTTACCTTATATTTATGCAGTTCTTAAGACGGTGAGTCTTGATCAATACTGCTTCTAGATAGTATTTGACATTAAAAAGTAATAAAGTGGTTTTCCCCCCTTCACAGTAATTTAACTTACTAGAAATTTAAACTTGACTAATCTAAATTCCCTAAACATAGTAGGAAATTGTTGTGGCTTGGGTAGACTGTAATAGCTGTCAATTATGACTGCTTTAAATATTAATTTTTGGCCTATCCAACATAAGGTGTAATTGATTTGAAGACAGATTTAAATGGGGGTGAATAATGTGTGGTTATGAGACAGCTGATGCAAAGCTTTTAACAGTTCAGAATAAAGATTGGTAGATGTCATAAAGGTGAAATAAATGGAAAATTCAGAATGGAAACATGCAAACTTCTTGAAAACGTTTCTTTTCAGTGGAAAACTTCAAAATTTTTGAGATTATCTTAAGAGCTTGTGTCATTGTAACAGCGTAGGCTAGTGAGGAAAGTGCATAATTTTTTTAGTTCTGCTGTAGAAAGCAAATAGCTTTAGGAATGTCTTATCTACTTGATCTAATTGTTGATAGGGTTAAGGAGAACTTGGTTCTAATGCCCAGTATAGCTGAGCACTGTTTATGTTGTTTTGCCCTCTTGCTATGGCACAGGAGAGTGAAAACCTGTGTTTGTAAAGCACTTGAGAGATTGTAGTATTAGAATATGTGGTAGCTGTGATCTGTACTGGAATGGATGTCAAAATTCAGAAGCAGTGATGTATGTTTAGCCTGCTTCACTTTACACTTAGGTCTCAAAACAATTTAGGGGCAAACTAAATTGAGGATGGTATAGCGTGAGCTGTGTGGTCATTTTGAGGTATATAGGCTGAAAAATAATTCAGGTGTTCCTTACAATAATGCCAAAGCTAGGGAAATAAACAACAAAACCCCTTAACTTTGGGAATGTTAACAAGAAGACTTCAACAATTTAAAAGGACATTTTGTACTTACCTTAGATTTCTGGAGTGGGTGCTTGATCTAGGCACTGTGAAAGAAAGTTTGTGCATTTAATGGTCTGGAGCATACATCCTATGGGGAGAGGCTGAGGGAGCTGAGGTTGTTTAGCCTGGAGAAGAGGAGGCTTAGAGGTGACCTCATCACTGTCTGTAACTACCTGAAGGGAAGTTTTAGCCAGGTGGGGGTTGGTCTCTTCTCCCAGGCACTCAGCAATAGGATAAGGGGGCACGGGCTCAAGCTCTGCCAGGGGAAATTTAAGTTGGAGATCAGAAAAAAATTCTTCACAGAGAGAGTCATCAGGCATTGGAATGGGCTGCCCAGAGAGGGGGTGGATTCACCATCCCTGGAGGTTTTTAAACTGAGATTGAACATGGCACTGAGTGCCATGATCTAGTAAACAGGCAGGCATTGGACTAAGGGTTGGACTTGATGATCTCGGAGGTCTTTTCCAACCCAATCAATTCTATGATTCTATGATTCTAATGCCAGAGAGCAAGAACTGTAACCACATAAAAGTAGTGCTGGAATTTTTTTTTGGTTTTGGAGGCTACATGGAGAGGAGGAAGAGAAGTAAGTAGTAGGTATGTAGGTGGAAGTGTCTAGTACTGGCTGAGCAGCTGGGTTTAGGGTTAGGAGACACATGGGAACATTGCAAAGAGAGAATTATGACTGTTGAGCAAGAATATCATAGTGGAGAGCTTGCTTGTCTTTATTGGGAAGCAATGAGAAGTCTTAGCAATTCCTGTATGCTGGGGGAGAGCAGGGAATGCAATTGCGAGGGGGTGGGGAGAGAGAAGGTGAAGGCATGTGAATTGGCATGAAGGACTGGAAGCATGAAAAAAGAGAAGGGAATTAGGAGATAATGCTGTTGCAACTGAAGGGAATAAGAAGTGTTGAAATTCAGATCAAAAATCAGCAGAGAATCTGCCCTCTGTGGTCTTGTCCTGCCCGGTTTGCAATGAAACTTGAGGTTCCTGAGCACAAAGAAAGTATGTTCCAGCCCCTCTAATTACTGCTTTGGTCACTATGTAACTTTAGTTGCTCGTTTAGGTCGTGTCAAAAGTATGCACCACAGGTAGTGCAATTACGCTTTTGAGTTGTGCAGATGTCATGTGATGCTACTTGAAAGTGTTTTAACATTCTGCTTATGAAAACCCAGCCCTGGGGAAATGAATATGGTATATATATAGTAAGTGCTGAAAAGGAACTTAAGCGTCAGGAAATGCCCATTATTTCATAGGGCTAAGGTGGCATCTGCTGTTTCCATAGGGACCCTCTTGTGTACATATATAGGTAATTTCTGATGGACAAATCTCCTTCTTTATTGTGGACGCAATTTCATTGATGATGCTACACAGAACAGCCTGACAGATGCACGGTGCCATGGCTTTTTGTGACAAGGAAGGCACGATGGTGTGGTCCTTAGCTGCCGCTGAGGGTTCAATTTCCAAGCTGGGTTCTAGGCCTATGCTGTTTCAGAAAAAATGGGGTTTGATCAATGCCCTGGTTTGACCATCCCATGGGACGGTAGCCTGTTTGAAAGGAGGTGCATAGGAATGTGCAGTTGGGGAAGAAGGATGGGACAGAGCTCCTGCTTTTAGTGGCCACATAGCCTCACAGGCTTCACCTGTTTGTTGTGAAAGTTAAACAAAATGGGAGGGAGACTGCTGGAGGGGAAAGCATAGCCTTAACAGTTGAGTGTTGCCTACATTGTTTCCTGCACTTATGACCTTATTCCAGAAAAAGAGGCACAGCTTTTAACAGGAGGCCAACAGCCTCATATAGTAACACTGAGCATTCAAGTCACAAATGAAATGGTAATTCTGCTCTAGCAGTAGAAAGTGTTGAATAATATTCCACCCTCCACAATAAGGTAGACCAAGTGGGTGTTTGAATTCAATTTGATTGAATTTTTGTTTTTGTTTTCCCATCTTTTTAAATAGGAAGACTACTCCTACAAGATAAGGAAGGACTATGGAATATGTTACTGTTTAAAGAACTCAATCACAACAATAAATAATTTATATTTTTATACATTATTTATACATAAATAATGTATAAAAATATAAAAAATCATAAAAAGCTGCCTTCTGGATGGGACTTATTAGACTGTTGTATAATAAAAAAGTCTAAGCAAAGAATTGAGTTGGCTTATAAGTGAACACTCTTATGCACTGAGCAAGACTGGGGCCATCTGCAGGAATGTCATCACTATCATGCCTGTACATGAAGTACTTTAATTCAAGAGATTATTTTGAAAAATTAAGTAATTTGTTTAAGAAATCAGAATTTGATGAAGCCAGAGCTTAATTTTTAAGAAATTTGTTCCTGCATACAGTGCTTGTCTTTTACAGTCTGTATAATTTTTAATTCTTCTTTATTTTGTGTGCGTGTGTGTGTTTGCTTTGTTTGTTTTTTGTTTGTTTGGGGTTTTATTGTTGTTGGGTTTTTTTTATATGTGTCACATTTCCTCTTTTAAGAGTGAGATTTGGAAAAACTGATTTGAAAAACTTAGTTTTCTTTGGTTTGTTTTTTTTTTAAATAGAAAATATACCAAGCAAACTGGCCTGATTTTATTTCTGTCCAGCAATTCTGTACATGAAAATCTAGAGCTAAGGTTGTACACAGCTTTGCAGGTGTAGGGAGTTGACCCTGGCTGGATGCCAGGTGCCCACCAGAGCCTCTCTATCCCTCACCTCTGCAACTGGACAGCGGAGAGAAATTATAGCAAAAGGTTCATGAGTTGAGATAAGGACAGAGAGAGATCACTCACCAAATATTATAATACTATGGATATTCACTGAATCCATTACTAACAAAATCAGAGCAGGATAATGAGAGGTAAAATTAATCTTAAAAACATCTTCCTCCCACTCCTCCTCTCTTCAGGCTCTACCTCCTCCCTGCCAGGAGTGCAGGGAGACGGCAAATGGGCTTACAGTCTGTTCATCACAGATTGTTTCTGCTGCTGCTCAGGGAGAAGAGTTATCCTGCTCCAACTTGAGGTCCCTCTCATGGGAGACAGTCCTCCATGAACTCCTCTGGTGTGAAGTGAACTGCTGGAGCATGAACTGCTCCAGCGTGAGTCCCTTTTCCACGGGGTGCAGTCCTTCAAGAACAGGCTGCTCCAGTGTGACCTGACCCTCCCCCCCACCCCGGGTCACAAGTACTATCAGGAAAGCTGCTGTGGTGTGGGCTCCTCTCTCCACAAGTCAGCTGGTCCCTACCAGGACCTGCTTCAGCATGGACTTCTCGTGGGTTCACAGCCTCTTCTGGACATTCACCTGCTCTAGTTTTGGTCTCCTCTGTGAGCTGCAGGTGGATGTCTGCACCCCAATGGTCCTTCATGGGTTGCAGGGGCACAGCTGCTTCACCATGGTCTGCACTACAGGCTGCAAGGGAACCTCAGCTCTGGCACCTGAAGCACCTCCTGCCCTCCTTCTGCACTGACCTTGGTATCTGTAGAGCTCTTCACATGTACTCATTCTGCTCTTCTCTGGCTGCAATTACATTTGCACAATAATTTTTTTCCCTCTTCTTAAGTCTGTTGTCACAGAGGCACTACCACCATCTCTGGCTCAGCCTTGGCCAGCAGCAGGTCCCTCCTGGAGCCAGCTGGCAATTGGCTCTGCAAACATGGAGGAAGCTTCCAGCAGATTCTCACAGAAGCCACCCCTGCTACCACAATATGACTATGCAAACCCAACATAGAAAGCTATTTATTATTTATTAGCATATTTAGGATTGCAGTCTTGCTGAGGGCGCTTTGTTACTTTTTGTGGTTAATGGTTTGTTTTGTTTGCTTGTTTGTTTGTTTGTTTTTAATAGAATTGGTTCACAGTGTTCTTTGGCAGAAACTGGTTGATCTGTTCTCCACAATACCATGGCATGGAGATCCTTTTTGGTTTGGGAAAAATTACACCACCCTTACACTTCTGATCTCTGCTGCTTGTGTAATTCCCTGTTGTGCCAGTTGCTGTGCGATACCTGTCATGAGGGACATCTAGGCAGAAAATGGGGTCACTGAATGGCAGCTGAGCATGTGAAGGCTGAGGGGCAGATGAAAGTGCAGGCTGAAGTACAGGATCTTATGGCTGGAGCATAGCATTCTCCTTTTTTCCCCATTCTAGTGCATACTCATTTTGCCTTTTGACAGCTGATGTGGAAACAGAGCACTGCTTTGCTAGTGACAGCAGGGACCAGAGCAGCCCCATGTGTCTGTAAGCCATCCCTGCAGGCTGCCACTCTGGAGAGGAGCGTTGCTCTCACTGTTAATTTAAAAACAATCATTTAATTGTATCTTAAAATGTATATACTGCAGAGTTTCACTTCTAAAGTTTTCTTGTTTTCAGAAACAAGACACTGGACAGATTTTGTTGGATATGACCTTTAACCAGTTGGGTGTGACGGAGAAGGAATACTTTGGTTTACAGCAAAATGAAACTTCAGTAGATTCACCTGTAAGTACAGTAAATAATAATTGTGTGTGCATGTATATGTGTGTATAAATATAAACGTACACATATATGTATACACACATATTCATGCACACACATCTTATAAAGAAACAGTATTTATTTGTAAATATTTTTAATCCATCTAATAGTTTTTTGTTTCACAGCGATGGCTTGAACCAAGCAAACCTGTTAGAAAACAGTTAAAAGGTAAGACTTGTTTTTAATATCTTGATCGTAACATTGTAGTCCTGGTTTTCTGTGTTCTCATAACTAGAACAAATGCAGTTTGTCCAGAGGGCAGATTTTCATCAAGAGCAAGTCTTATCTCTCCAGTCTTTTCAACAGAGCTTCCTACTGCTCCTTCCTCCTGCCTGACTGGTAATAAGACCTGCTACGTCCCTAACTTTGATGCTGTAATAGCAGTTAAACCTGGCTTCTGAGCAGGGTTAGACATCATGGCCATGAAAGCAGTAGTTTTATTGTAGCACTAGTGAGTTCCTCCTGATTGGGAAGATAACGAAGAGGGGTTTTGATTAGGGGAAGCATGACCAGTTTCATGTGTTGGTTCTGGCAATTTTGTGACTCAAGTACAGCATTAAAAACTGAATTTTGTGCTTTTTTTAATAAAAAAACTAATCAAACAAAAAAACCAACAGTACACACTTGCAAGTGTATGTATTGTGCTAGTATGTCTTGTTTATAAACAGCTTTGGGTAACACAGAGTGCTTACCAAGAAGGACAGGCAGGCCAGCATGATGCTGCCAAATAGCATCTTAGGAGGACTGAGTGACATCATCCCAATCTGTGCTGTGGCACTTGAGCTATAGATTTCAGCTCTCTTTATTTCTACCCTGTGCTAAAGATGATGTATTTTAATCTCAGTTCATATAGAAAGTTAACACGGTGAACTTCTGTAATTTCATGTATTTATACAAGAGATGGAATTAAACATTATCCTAATTGAGACACCTCAAGCATATTTGGTGCTATTCTCTCTTCTAATGCTTATGAAGCAAAGGTCATTAAATAAAGCCTTCTATGCAAAATAGCATATATAAAGTACTTTAAATGAAAGCATTACAACATCTGAGTGTTTTCCTCTCATAGTTGGTGTTAGGAGATCAGGTGAGACTTCTCATGGTTTCTTTAAGTTTCATGAGAAAAATACAGGACATTTCTATGTCATTTTTCATGTAATTTTTCTGTAAATATAGACATTAAAACCATAGACTATTTCTGTTTTAAACTAAAAATTTGATTTGCTTTTCTAAAATATTACAGGAGGTTTTCCCTGCACCCTTCGTTTTCGTGTAAGGTTCTTTATACCTGATCCTAACACACTTCAGCAAGAACAAACCAGGTAAGTTCTCTTTGATGTTTGCTTCCATGAACAAGGAAGGCCCTCCTTTCACATGTTCACAGTGTGGTAAACTGTGCTTTATTACATAGACAACTTTGTATAACTCCTGGTGTTAAATATGTTTGGAATGGGCAACTTGGTGCAATGCTCATGATTAATGATTTCTGCTATACACAGCCTACAAGTCCAAAATACAGCCAGAGATGGAAGTTGATTTATTTGTACCTTGAATTCTTTGGGGTTTTAAGTTTGCATGCCCTAGGTCTATCTTAGAAGTTTTGTATCAACATTGAGTCAGTTTTGAACACGTGTAGTAGATTTAATGCCAAGGGTGTGGGAGGGTGGGGTTTATTTTTTTTCAGGAGGAACAGATAACAGTTCTTGTTTCCTACTTTGCCCATTACTTGTAACATGAAAATATCTATAATTGTTCAGTTTACAGTAGGCCTTTAATTATTTTTTAACCTGTCTCTGAGCTTTTAGGGTGGTGGAGTACATGAATTATAAGCAATTTTCAATTAATTCGTCACAAGATTTTCATGGAATATTTGTTTTGTTCAGTGCCTGTGATTTGGAATTTAAAATTCAAAGACAACTATTCTAGTGGTACTTTTTCTAACATTTTCATTCCTTGCTAATTTCAGTGACTTGAGAATATAAATATCACAATATTTTAAATTATATTCTTGTAGGAAATCCAGCTATTGACCTGTTTCAGTATTTGTAAATTATGTAGTTTTAAGCTGTTCTGCAGTTTAAAACTGAAATTATTCAATGATCTGCTCTTTATGGTTCTTCACATCTCAACTCTTCAGTATCACTATAAAGAAATATTTTCAAATACATTAATAAGAGCAAGACTGAACTGCTCTTGGAGAATTGATTAAGAGCTTTTTGTCAGCATATGCTGCTCCACAAATGTCTCATCCTCCACTGAGCAGTTGCAAGATAGACTATCACAGTCTAGACTGGTATTTGGTTTTGTTGTTTTTTTTTTATTTGTTTTTTGATGTTGCATTCAAGATGAATATTCCAGGAAGAAAGAGAGCCCAGTTCTGTAGTGGTTTAGTTTTTGTAGGGTTAACTGTGACATTAGTACTGTGGTCCTGGAGTTGCAGTACAGACTGCCAAAGACCCTTAAAACTGTATGAAAGAGTGTGAGTGTATGATTGCGTACTTGTAAATGACACTAAACTGTATATATCTGTTTGTATAGTTTGCTGGGAAATCTTGTGAAATAAAACTAATATATGTAGCTGTTTAAACCATACTTCTAAAATAAATGTATGTGTGTTTCTTCTCCAAAATTATCTTTTCTAGGCACTTATTCTTTTTGCAATTGAAGACTGATATTGCAGAAGGAAGGTAATAAGAAGAAGCTTCAGTTTCTTTTTTTTTTAAATAAAATTGTGCTTTAAAGTTAAACTGGCAGAAGTGAACCCAACACAAAAGAGATTATATCAGTGTTACAATTTATTAACAATATTACAATAAATGCAATGATACAAAGAGAAATTGGTTTTAAACCACAAAACACAGAAGTACAACCCAGCACCCTGGGGCACAAACAGAATGGTGTTCGTTAGCTCCTGTGCTGAGCCCCACGTGGTTCCCCTGAATCCAAAGTAAAAGGAAGGGAAAGAAAAACCTGTTGGTGCAGATGACGGTTGCAGTCTGGTCGAGAGTGGTGGTCACAGTCCTGTCGAGGTTCTGGTCCTCCTCTGGATCCAACAAGTGGTCCCAGAAGTCTCCAAACCCCAAGATTATATAGATTCAGGCGGGACTGCCCAGTACCTCCCCCAGGGCGGGAAGTTCCACAATGGGTGATCTGACTCTGTGAGTTATGGGATATTTTTTGAATCCTTGATGGCCCATTAGCAGACATGCCTCTCTCAGGCTGGGTGTTGAGGTGCTAACGACTGCCCGGAGAGGAGTTATCACAGCTCCTACCCCACAGGCTTCATTAACGCCCAGCTTACATCCCGAGGGGTCAGGTGTGCCCTGGGCAGCTTCTGCAAATGATCCATTGTTAACAGTTCATGAGAAATGAGGTAAGGGATGTAGAATACACAGCTTTGGTCACACCCACACAGTGATAAACTGGTCATGGCTGCTGAACTAGGACAAAAATAAAGAAAGCCTTTTTCTGAGAGTATTGTTACTATAAAAATGTGCCTTTTGAGACATTGCTTTAAAGAAAAATCTAACTGCTCGGAACTGTTACAAATTTTCACATAGCTCACTTATTAAGAACATTTTAGTAGTCTGTTGTGAATGAGCTATAGGAGATGTTGTGTGTCTGCAGGCATAATGTCAACTGCAGAGATATTTATGCAAGGCTTGGGGTGCCAGGCATGGAATTCCAAATGGGACCTGCTGTCTAGTGCAGTAATCAGGAAAGAATAGCAAAAGGCAGTTCGTAATATCACTTCTCATGATTTCAGGGTTGAATTACCTATATGATGGGCATATATCCAGTGTTTCTTTTGCCTGTGATTCCTGTGTGTTTGTACATTTAAAAAAAATATAAAAATAAGAGGAAAAGGTAGTCCAAATATTTGCTGCCAAATGTAAATTGCCTGCAGGGTTTGGCTTTTTTCTTCTATGGAATCAATTTTGGTCATAAGATCGGAGTTGTCTTCTTTGTGCTTGGCATTGGCTAATTTTAGTGTTTGTGTCTAGTTTTAAATACACCAGAATGCAGCTATTAAAGTAATGTCCAGAGCCCCATAAAAATCTCTTCTCCTTTTTCTTTCCTGAGCAATCATCTACCAAGAATTTGAGCATGTCTTTTTAAAACTACTTACTTCCATTCATTTAAGAAACTGTTTAATGTTCAGCCTGACTGTGCTTGGACGATCAAACTTAGTAAGAAAAAAAATCAGATACTCTTTGAAGATAGTCTTCACATACTGAACTAATTGCAGAGACATTTTAATAAATCACTTACACATATATATTTTTATATATATTATATTTATTTATAATATATGAGTATAGTTATTATATAATAAAAATATATAATATTATGCATAATAATAAGAATGTTTCCCCTCCTTTCCAGGTTGTCATGCCCCATTAGTTCTGCTGTTGTCCTGGCATCGTATGCAGTACAATGTACGTAATAACCAATCATCATTTTGTTACTAAATGTATTTGACCAAGTACTTTCTGTGCTGTTTGGCTCTGCAAAATCAGGAAAGAGTCTTTTCCTTATCTATTTGCTACAGATGATTTTTTTTTTTTGTGAAGCAGGTGCAGGTTATTAAAGCAGCTTTCAGACAGTCTAAATAGGAAAAGCATACTTGTTAGACCTGTCAAAAAACAAAAAAAATATTGATACAAGAACTGTTCTTATTTATGTGTGCTTGTACTGCTGACAAAAAAGTCAAGTTTGCATTGTCATTGGAAACAATATAGTGAAACTCACTGTGTGTTACAATAGCTACGGGAAAGCATTCCAGGGGAATAAGTGGCCATCTAGAGAGCAGTTAAGAGGAAGGTAAACTCATGATTAAGAAACTACAGTGTTCTTATCTAATGTTTTTTTATGGAATTTGGTTTGTTAATTATATAAAACTGCCACTTTACAATACATTTAAGGTGACTCTGTAACCAAGAACTTACATCCTTCTCATCTGCCTACAACTGGAAAAAAAATACTCAAAGGATGATGTTAGAAAAATATCTTCTGTAGGAAAACCAAAATGGAGTCTGATCCAATGCCTCACAAGCATCCTGGACAGATAATGGAAAAACAGCTGGAGGAAGACCTTTCTCATTAAGCAAGCAAAGAAAAAAACCGGTTGAGGGTTTAGTGAAATTTGCATAATTGTTGAAATGGTTGTCAGGAGAAAGCATGCTTAGAATGGTTGTGTAATTATTTGGCTTAATCTCATTTCTTTATGGAAAGGATAGCCAAGGCCCACAGAAATGATTGAGGTAATTTTTGTTTGAAATAAGGACCAAGCTAAATAATTAAAATCTGGTTTTCAAGAAGAATATAATAAACTTTTGGTAACTATTAAAATCCTAAGTGGCTATAAACATTAACTTTTATGTTTAAGCATGTCATATGTTGCACCCTTTATAAAAATGGAACTGTAATTACATTCAATCTTAGTAAGAACAATTGAAACCAGAAAAAGTGTTCCATCGTAGTTTGCAGTCTAAGTTTTCCTGAGGCAGAGTAAGGGCACTTGAAGACTTAAATACTCTGAACCATTAGGATTGCTAAATGTACAATTGCTGACCCAGTTGTGCTAAAGCTCAGCAATGCAAAGGGGCACTGAAGAATGCAAATATTTTATCACAAAGTAAAATTAATCATGCCACATATAATGTACCCCAAATCCCAAAGTAGTGCCTATTTCCACTTCATTTTTTGACTGTTGCCTTTTTAGTGCCTGGGATGCTAATGCAATTATCTGTACTAAAGGACAATGATAGAAGGACAGTAAAGATTGTCAAAGGGTGCTAGTGTGTTTTAATCTTTCTCTTTCATGGTTAGTTCTGGAATTTTCCATGAATTTATTTGCCTGGTTTTTCTCACTCGTAGATGGTGCTCCTATTACCAGGTGGTGAGATTTTTTTGTGTTGTTTTGGTTTGGTGTTTTTTTTNAATAAAGAAAGCCTTTTTCTGAGAGTATTGTTACTATAAAAATGTGCCTTTTGAGACATTGCTTTAAAGAAAAATCTAACTGCTCGGAACTGTTACAAATTTTCACATAGCTCACTTATTAAGAACATTTTAGTAGTCTGTTGTGAATGAGCTATAGGAGATGTTGTGTGTCTGCAGGCATAATGTCAACTGCAGAGATATTTATGCAAGGCTTGGGGTGCCAGGCATGGAATTCCAAATGGGACCTGCTGTCTAGTGCAGTAATCAGGAAAGAATAGCAAAAGGCAGTTCGTAATATCACTTCTCATGATTTCAGGGTTGAATTACCTATATGATGGGCATATATCCAGTGTTTCTTTTGCCTGTGATTCCTGTGTGTTTGTACATTTAAAAAAAATATAAAAATAAGAGGAAAAGGTAGTCCAAATATTTGCTGCCAAATGTAAATTGCCTGCAGGGTTTGGCTTTTTTCTTCTATGGAATCAATTTTGGTCATAAGATCGGAGTTGTCTTCTTTGTGCTTGGCATTGGCTAATTTTAGTGTTTGTGTCTAGTTTTAAATACACCAGAATGCAGCTATTAAAGTAATGTCCAGAGCCCCATAAAAATCTCTTCTCCTTTTTCTTTCCTGAGCAATCATCTACCAAGAATTTGAGCATGTCTTTTTAAAACTACTTACTTCCATTCATTTAAGAAACTGTTTAATGTTCAGCCTGACTGTGCTTGGACGATCAAACTTAGTAAGAAAAAAAATCAGATACTCTTTGAAGATAGTCTTCACATACTGAACTAATTGCAGAGACATTTTAATAAATCACTTACACATATATATTTTTATATATATTATATTTATTTATAATATATGAGTATAGTTATTATATAATAAAAATATATAATATTATGCATAATAATAAGAATGTTTCCCCTCCTTTCCAGGTTGTCATGCCCCATTAGTTCTGCTGTTGTCCTGGCATCGTATGCAGTACAATGTACGTAATAACCAATCATCATTTTGTTACTAAATGTATTTGACCAAGTACTTTCTGTGCTGTTTGGCTCTGCAAAA
>VWZD01008840.1:464317-477630 GCA_013396695.1 Sakesphorus luctuosus
CTGAGGCAGAGTAAGGGCACTTGAAGACTTAAATACTCTGAACCATTAGGATTGCTAAATGTACAATTGCTGACCCAGTTGTGCTAAAGCTCAGCAATGCAAAGGGGCACTGAAGAATGCAAATATTTTATCACAAAGTAAAATTAATCATGCCACATATAATGTACCCCAAATCCCAAAGTAGTGCCTATTTCCACTTCATTTTTTGACTGTTGCCTTTTTAGTGCCTGGGATGCTAATGCAATTATCTGTACTAAAGGACAATGATAGAAGGACAGTAAAGATTGTCAAAGGGTGCTAGTGTGTTTTAATCTTTCTCTTTCATGGTTAGTTCTGGAATTTTCCATGAATTTATTTGCCTGGTTTTTCTCACTCGTAGATGGTGCTCCTATTACCAGGTGGTGAGATTTTTTTGTGTTGTTTTGGTTTGGTGTTTTTTTTTTAATTGAAAACACACATACACCAAAAACCCACTCCAAAACAAACCAACCAAACAAAAAAAGCAAAAAAAAAACCCATACAAAATCCAAACATTTCTGTTGCTGTTTGTATGATACCAATATTTATTCTCTGCATTGGTAAAGAATGGAACATTTAATAGAAAGATGTATTCCCTAAAAAAAACAAAAAAGAAGAAATAAAGGTTTTAATTTTGCTGCCAGGTTGTTGCTGTTTACCTAATAGTGATCACATAGGAAAGACTTTCTGAAATCCGAGGAAAATCTGAGTCTCCTTATTGAGTCACGTTTGCTGGGATTCTTCTCAACTGAAATAGTTTTAAATGTTTTCCTATTAGTGCTTTAATTTCTAATCATATTTAGTGAGGACAGTTGAAGTTCTTGGATATGAGGTATCTGCTTATGAAAAATCCATTTTCTGAAGTTGCCACAAGTTGATTCCACCTGAGCTGTTCACTGCCATTTCTTGATGGCTTTTAGGTTATTCCCTCCTTCTGTAACCTCCCTTGTATGCAGAAGGGGAAATCATTCTTGTCTGACAATCTTGAGGGTTATTTATTTAAAAGGTGTAGCAGTTCTTGCTGATGGGAGGGCTGAAGCAGATGTCTTTCATAGTGCAAGAAGTCTGGTGTTTAATAATTCCACTCTTGCTTCTTAACTATAGTTTTCACATGTGCCAGTTGTATGATTGACCTTTACAGGCTTTCAGTTTTGCAAAGGGACAGTTTTTGGTGACATCTGTTGTGCCACTGGAGTGCTGCCCTTTTACAGGCATTGGGGTTCAGCACCATGATTCTCAAACAAAACTCTGACACGTTATTCTGCACTCTTCTAGCACACCCTGTGTTCCCTGGGGGTGTTAACTTACAGGGAAATGCAATGGGTGTAAATACTATGTCTAAATAACATGTGACCAAACCTGATTACGAATCCGGTTCAGACACTTCAAGAATATGTAGTTAATGTGTTATCAGTAGCATGCATTGTGACAAAATGATCAGTGGATTTAGAATTTATTTTTTAAGGAGAATTTGTTAAGGTACATTTCAAATAATTTCAAAATTGTTAAGTCGGAAGGGTACTCTTATACTGAAAAAAAATGGTAAGGTGTACATCTTGGGGTTTACTACTGTAAAATAGGAATGTTGTACAGTCTATAAAATTAAATAAGGAAACCTATATAGTGTGTCTATTACTTTTTTTATTTAAAATGTTACAAGGCTGATTTAGCAGCACTTGTTTTCTATCACTTCATGTACTAAATTGCTGTTTCCAGGCCATTATTTAAATGACTAGCTACTGTATGTAAGTTCCATGAGTTTCATGAGAATATACTTTTATGTACATAAATCCATTGCTGAATTGGGGCTTGAATCTGAAGCACAGCAACAAAGCCAACAAAGATGTTATGAATCCTTCTAAGCTTGTGTTTTCCTGAGCATCAGTTGCTCTTATCTCCTGCGATATTGTTGCCCTCTCAGCTCTGCTTTGAGAACCAGGAAATTTCTGTAGCACACTGCTATCTATCTTTGGGAATTTGTCCAGAAAGGGATTCAAATGAACTTTAACATCTTCTAATAAAAGGAAGGCTGGCAAGGGTGAGGATTCAAGGAAAGCTGAGCTTAGTGTGCAAGTCCCTCAGGAGCTGGGCATAAGAGTTAGAATTCTGTGAATGAAAGAAAGCTGAGATCACAGAAGAAGAGTTGGGTGGTAAGATTTAGAAGATCATCAACAGCAGCTCCATGTAATACCTAATTTATGGAGACCTCCCTCTTTTCATGTTTTTTCTTTCTCCATGTGTGCTCCCCACCCATGCTTTCTTGAAGTGAAATGGTGCTCAGGAGGGCATAATGTAAGCTGAGAAATTTGCTTAGAGGTCAGTCAGGTTTCTGCTACTTTTCAGGTCATCTGTAAAGCTTATGCCTCAGAATTAAAATCAGATTGGATGAATATAGAGAACTTTGAGCTGAATTTCCAGTGTTTGAACTTACTTACTAGTTGTTGGGTAATCTGAGGATTGTCTGCATGTCACATCAGTTCTTCTGAAGTTTGCATTAGTGCTGTTCAGTCACAGGTACCTTTTATCATACATTACAGTACCTGTTGTCACCAGTACCTGTGATGGTGATGGAACTCCCAATACAAGAATCACTTGGAGAGACTAATTGAAATACTCTACTGTTTTCTTCCATGAAGTTCACTGAGGTCTAGATTGCTGCTCCTGAGATTGCTAGCATCTCTGTACAACAAATCTTGTAAGACTGTCCTGTCCTGATGGTTTATATACAGCAGCTTTCCAGCTGTTTTGGGTTGGTTTTCCTTAGCTGTATTTTACAGTTTTGCTAAGCAATGCAGGTGTCACTTCAGAAGATCGGTGCTTTGTTTATGTGGTCTTCATCCATTAAACCACAAATAATGTTTTGAAGCTGTAACACATCAAAGACAAGGTACAATGCTGTAATCTCTACACTGGAGAGCCCCAGATTGGGATAGTGACCACTGCTGTAGCTGAAGGAGCTGACTTTCTTCAGCGCCTTGTAGACTTGTTTTTAAAGTGTATGAACCTATTAAATATTTTTGGGCGAAATAACTAACAAGGAGGAAAGAATAGGTTCCCTAGGTCAAAGTCCACATAGTACAGTATTATACTTCTTGTGCCAAGGCAGTTTTAGATTGGATATTAGGAAAAGTTTCTTCACGAAAAAGGTTTTCAGGCTCTGGAACAGACTGTCCAGGGAAGTGGCTGAGTCACCACTCTTGGAGGTATTTTAAAAGCCTGTAGAAGTGGCACTGAGGAACATAGTTTAGCAGTGGGTTTGGTAGAGCTGGGTTAATGACTGGACTTGATGATCTTAGAGGTCTTGTCCAACCTAAATGATTGTGTGATTCTCAGATTAGTAGTGGTGAATGTTGAGAGATAACCTATATGACAGAAGATCAGATGCATTGGTTCTGCAGAATCTTGTAATGTTTTGGGAGTGCTGATAACTATTCCCTTAAGTCTTTTATCACCGTACTTTTTTAAAATGTACTTTGGATTACACTTTATTTTTCTCAATACTTTAATTGTGTCAGTATGGTTTCTGAAGTATGTATTGTATTTGAGATGCAGAAATAGCAACTTAGTATAACTTGTATTTTCTAATTTGTTTCTTTATCTTGTGATTATTTTTATATGTTGTCTGGGCTTTGAGCTGCTGCTTTTTATTTTTTTAATTCTTTTAATAAAGGGCATTACAATGACTAGCTCATTTTTCATTCCAGAGTGGTAAATATCTTGGAGACCACCGTTGTGTATGCGTAATTTTCTTTTATTTCCCCCCTACAAGTGTTCCATTGTTTTCATTAATGCCTAATTTTTCATTCTGTCTTACCACAAAGTGACCAGCTGTCCTAAGTGGTCATAAGCAGCTATTTACAGTCACGTGTAGGCTGAACTTTTTTTTTTAAGGGCTCTTGAGTGTCAGGCATTATTTCCTTTTACAAAACAAGTTAGTTTTACCCACATGATAGCTAGTTCTGCTTGTCCAGTATGGGCATCAAAATTAATGGCTGAGTGGATAAGTATTCCTGCTCTTGTCCTTATTTGGATACAAGTTCCACTTGTTAAAACACCTTTCCTTCTCTCAAAATTCACTTATGATGGGTTTGGACTTTTTAAGAATTTCTCTCTCAAAACCATTTTCAACATAATGTCTTTAATTGCTACATTTACATGGATTGTGGTCATTTCAATGCACCTTTTTATTCTCTCTTGAATAAGTGTCTACATTTTGTGTTGGTTTTTGTGTTGGTTTTTGGAAACTGAATTCTGCTGTAGCAGACTATTTTCTAATTCTGGAAGCATTTTAATACCTGACTGTTCAGAATCTGTAAAACTACATTTTTATACTATACAGTTCATCTTTCTTCTGTTCTCTTCTTTGTGCAAAGAAGCAATCACTTAAAATGTCTAAACTGATTAAACTGTACAGATTAAGTTTCTTTTTGTACCTTGCTGTTCATATGAAGATAAATTTAACATTAGTCTTTAGTTCTACATTTCATCCTCAGGTCAGCATGTGAGTCATTATTGCTGTCCTGATTTGGAGACCAGTTATATGATCCTAACTATATTTTAATCATGGATGGCAGTTCCGTATCTGAAGATTTTTGCAACTTATATGCTAGACTCTTCCTGTTGTTTGGTTATCTTCTGTTCCATTGGGAACCTGATCTGCGTATGTAGTTATCCTTTTTAAAAAACAGGCAACTCAGTTCACTTTTGTGCTAAAATCTGTTCACTTTTGTGATCTAAAATATTCAACCTTGCAAAACAGTTAAAAATTTGTTGTGAAACTATTTGATTATTTTCTGGTGCACTTGTTAGATCTTTAAAAAGTTGTTATTAAACCAGTTTTGAAACACTAGCTTTTCTAGGCATTGCTTGGACCAAGTTATCCATAGTATCTATAACTGATTTTCCATCATGGTTAGACCATGAGCCATTCATACATTTCCCTCCTCACATCTATAGTTACTTGAAATGCCCATATGTAGAAATAGATGCTATTACTTTTTATACAAATTTTAAGTACTATTTACAAGCAAAGTCTGTAGAATTGGAGACCCACTTTTATTCTGTAGAATTGGAGATTGATGTGTCATCTGTACCTGGAAAGACATCACATATATGGGAATTAGAAATCTGTCACCCTTTAAGGTATACAAAGCTGAAGATTTACCTTTTCTGTATTATATGTTCTAGGGCTGTAGAAATCAGGCCAGACTGAAAGATGGTATTTTGGTACTGTTGGCATTCTAAAACAACAACAAAAAAATAATTTCTGAAACTGGAACCAAGTAATTATTTTGGTCATGTAGTAGAAAGCTTGGACATCAAAAATATCTTCATGTAACTAAGAACGATAGGCAAATTTGGCTTGGAAGAGCTTCTTCTGAGTCAGATTGAGATGCTCAGAGCCTTTCCAGTTCAGTTTTGCATTTCCAGTGCTGAAATTTCTGTTGTCTGTCCTTCTTTTGTAACTCAAAGAAGAGTCAGACTCTGTCTTTCTTGCACCCTTCCCTTGTGGTAGTGGAGGACAGGAATGAGATCGGTGCTGCCTTACCCTGATATATAAGCTGATTTACCAACGATTTCTTGGAAGAAACTACTGTATAAATGAAGACTCAGTAATTACTTAATTACTGTAGGAGCTGTTGATTATCAATGGCCTTTTTTGCTTCCCTATGTGTCAGATCTTCCCTGTATAAAGCTCTCTTTTTATTTTTTTTCCTTAAGTGCAGCAATATATCTACTACTTGAGCTTCTCTGTCTAGGGAAGATTCATCTGTACCTGTAGAATTAGTATTGAAATCTACCAGTGCCGTGTAAATACACTTGTTCCTGGTCTTCTCTTCCTCTGTATCATAATCTTACTAAAATGTGTACATTTTAAAAATTTTAATTAGTGTTTTGCTTTGTTACTTTCCTGCACAGAGGTCTTTCTACTCTTAGAAGAAAGGGATAAAAATATACACGTGTGTTCTGACTGAACGAGTTGTTTTTAAAAAGCCTGAGGAATAGATGGCTTGTTTAGGCTTCAGTAAGGCATAGCAGATCATATGCTGAATAAACATATATGAACTCAAGAGTCTTTTTGTGTTTCAAGCATTTATAAATTCTTACTGTATTGAAAGCTTGGAGAACCACTGTTTTGATATGTCAACATGGCTACTTCGCTATTGCAGTCTTACTAGGAGCTATAAAATTAATGTCCTCTTTTTATGGAATATGGCCTTTCTAAATGAATGGTCCATCACATTTCTTTCTTTGAAGCCTTTCTATATTAGATATAGAACTCTAAAACACAATATCTGGTTGGGTTTTTTTTTCTTTTTGCTCATCCTTGATTCCATTTTCTTTCATTTTACTCTAAATTGTTTCCCAGTTATAATGAATTAAAGAGCAACAGTGGGCTAGAAGAGAGAAAGGTAAAAATAGGCTTTTTTTTTGTACTGTAACTTTATTTTCATTGAGTCCATATCTGCTGGTTCATATGATCAGAGGAGAAACTCAGATTCGAAATAGGTCTTTAATATTTCCTTCCCCTCTGCTCTCTTCTGGAGAAATCCAGTAAAGAGATGGAAACATCACGGGTTATTATTCTTACCAACATTTTGATATGCCCTAACTTTTTTTTCCTAATTGGATAATTAAATTCTGCACATGATCATTAGTCTTCCAAGATGTCTACTCATCAACATTTATAATTTCTCTTCAACTGTGACAGTTGCCTAGAAAGTTAGAGAAGCAAGTAGTACGCTAAATTGCTCCCCTTCTTGGCATGACCTCAGGTAGCTAGGAGGAAGAGGGGGAAAAAACCAGAGCAACTTCCGCATTTGGAAGATGAGAGAGAAGACTCTACCTCATAATGTATGAAGGAATAGCAGTTGCCCTCTTTAGAGAAGGTAAAACTGCAGTAAAAATACCTTTTCCTATTGAAAATAAGATTGAAGTGGGAAGCTACATTATCTTATTCCTGTCAGTCTGGCCTTTTCCCACTGACAGGGTTGTAATTCAAACTAGCTGCAACAAACCTTAAAAAGGTAGATTGTTTTATAGAAAAGATGGGTTGTATTAATGACTAGTGAAGGAAAGAGTCCTCAATCAACTACTGTCATCTGTGAAAATGTGTGTTTTATTTTGCACTGTTATTAGCATACTTTGTTCTAAAAGTTTTTAGGGTTTTGTTTTTATTGTTGTTGCCTTACTGTTAGTCTTGGCAGACTTGGACTTTTTTTAGTATACTGATATTCCTAAAAATTATTTCAGCTTCTTGTTATAATTCTGGATCTTCTGTCTTGTTTTTTTGGTGTTGTTTTTTTTTTGGTTGGTTTAGCCTTTCTGTGGTTGTGTTGTTGTTGTGGTGATGGTGTTTTTCAGATAAATATTATTTGACAGAAATGTTCAAATACATTCTGGTTCTAATAGTAAATATTTAGTTTTGCTAAGTAATTTAAAGCTCAGACTCCCTTTAAAAAGAAAGGACTAAGCATTGCAGGAACATCTGTGTTCAGAGTAAATTGCTTACTGTTTATCATTCCCCTTTTTAAAAATATATTTCCCATGATGCTGAAAATTAGGTAAGCAAGCAACTATATTAGCTTTTTACAGCATTTGCCTTGGAATTGTTTTGTATTGCAGTAGTTCCATTTTTGAGGCCATAGAAATCATGCTTTTTGAGTATACAAGGGGCAAATATTACTTATCCCCTGTATTACAGATCCTCTATAGTTATGTAGCTGTAAATTATTTCTGATGTACCACCCCCTGCACCCCAAGCCCTCAACCTGAATAATTTAAATATCTCATATATTTTTTTTCCTGGAAAATAATAGTATTATTCCAAAGTGCTCTTGAACTATGATTTAGTTGAGGGACTTTCTATGCTGAATTGTTTGCAGTGTACCAAATATTTTCTTTTCTGTTAATTTGCAAGTTGTATAAATAACTTCTGGGAAACTTAAGTCTTTATAATCACTATTACATGCTTTTTAGGGAAAAGCGGATTAGTACAGGTTATAGTGATTTGCTTATACATACGTACCATTATTTTTGGTGTTTAATCTCCAACTGTTTAATCCAAACACAGATTTCACCAAATGTGACGTTTGAATTACTTGCTTAATTGAAACTAGGTACATTTGTGGAAATGAGACAAGTAATTTGTCTGAAGTAGTCTCCTTTCTGCCCCAAACCTTGCTGCTTCATGACAACTGAAAGGTTTGGGTATATTTTCCAGGGTGGAAACTTATGCTAATCTAAGTTTTAAACAAAACGTACACAGACTGAGGCTATGAACTTATGGTTTATGTTAATTTTTTTTAGATATGCCACTGATTATGGATAATAATTAGTTTTTTATCTAGTCACTGTTTTAAAAATATATACTAATTAGTATAATTCTTGAAGGAATAAAGTTTTAAAGAATTTCTTTTGGGCTGTAAATGTATATTTACTTCTTGTAGCAGCTAGGTATGTGTAAATCAGCAGTTATTTCACGTGCTTTGCTAAGTAACTCATGTTCAGCTGAGGAAGGATTGACAATTGAATTTCTAGGACAGCACCACAGTTGGGAGTTGAACAATTTCTGCCTAACTGTGTGAAGAGTAGATGCTTTCTAAGTGACAGATCTTTTTGACGACTTTTGATATATTAAAGTCAAATAAATGTGTATCAAATTGATTTCATTTTCCATCTCTTACTGAAGCAATTTTGTGTTCTCTGATGTTACAGTACCACACAGCTGTGTTGACATGGTGTGTAATGCCAGTCTGGTGGTGTTATAGCTTGTGGTGCAAAAATGGGGCTATATAAGTAACTAAATAAAGTACTGAGTCATTCAGTGTCTGAGATTGTAGTTATGTTAAGTGTATTTTCAAAAAAACTCTTTTCACTGGTGCCATACAGTTCCCTGTGTTTGAAACTGCTTGTCTGTTGGGAAATTGTTTGTAATTCCTGCATTTCCCCATTGTATGTTAATGAGAAGGAATTTCTTCTAAATAATGATCAATTAACTATGAAAACATTGTGTATGTGTTTCTTGTTTCCTAACAGCACAACTTGGAGATTATAACACGTCCGTGCATCATTCAGGACATCTCTCAAATTACAACTTTATACCAGAGCAGAACCAAGATTTTCTTACCAAAGTAGAATCTCTACATGAGCAACACAGGTAATGTGAACTTTTAGTTCCCTCTTACCTAGTAAGTTTTTGAATTAAAAACAAGATGCTAAAAGGAATGCTAAAGTTCTTAGTAGTTTCAGTATAATGGCCTGTTATATTTCATATAGCTTCTGTTAAATGAAATACTTGGGTTTGTTGTGTAGGTGCTTGACTAATTATATTCCAAGTATGATGTTAATGTATTAAAACATTTAAATAAATTTCTAGTTATAACCTCCACTAAATCAGTTAGCCTTATACATTATTAATGGAGACAATCTAAAACACTATACTAAATGTTTGAGGATCAAGGACGTTTGACCATTTTTCAAAATGTAAAGATTTTTTTGTCTATCTATGTAAAAAAAACCCCAATAAACACAATAACCATAAGACACTTCAATTAATATTGTGCTTTATCTCCACTCTGCTGAGGGTAATATAAAGGCTGCAACATATTATTGCAGTCACTGTGCTGATAATTATTCTTTCTGACCCTGCTGATTTGTCTCTTTTAAAACCCAAGTTTTAGAGTTAGTAGTGTTGATCTCATATTCAGAGGCTGAATGCAAATATGCCAATCTAAGAAAGTGTCTTGTGAGTATTTGAGCAAATGAAATCCAACTCTCTATGGACTTGTTTTCTCTGTCTGTATTTTAACAGCAGGAGAGCTAATTCCTGATTCTCTTAGTTTCTTTGATTTATAGCCCAAAATATTTCCATTTTCATCTCCTCCTAATGTTCCTCAGCTCTTTTTTTTCTGATCTTTCAATATTCTAACCTTTCCCTCTTGTGTCTTTGCTGCTAGTGGGTGTAGTGAGTGTTCTGAACTTCACACATATTCCTTAGCAGTCTGGAACATGCGTTGCCATTTATGGAGTAGAAGAGAGATGACCACTGAACTCTTAACTGCAACTGTCTGTTCTGTTGTAGGTACTAATCTGGTCTGCTTTCCTAGGTGTTCATGTTCAGGAGCACAGCAGCTGATGCCTCTAGTCCTCCAAATTAATTTGCAGTTTCCAGTGGGCTCTGTAGTTTTTAGTGGGGGACTTGTAGACAGGAATAAATCTTGTCTTTAGGAAGTAGTCATCCTGGAGACTGCTGAGGGAAGATTCTCTGAAGAGTCTTGAAGTGGTTGGGTTGAACTCATGTCTTTACTGCCATGGTAGCAAGGGGTATAAAACTGGTTATGTCCTGTAGTGACCAGAAGTTACCTTTGGTCCAGGCTAGGATGTAGTAGAGTCTGTTGGAAAGACTACTTTCTTTTCTGTGTTGCTTCAGTGAAATCGATGCCTTCATTGAGTGTGTTTGGTAGTGAACCCTTAATAACTGAGAAGTTTAACTGCTGTATTTGAATTAGCGTAAGTTGTGGTAATTAAAGTTCTGAATAATAATACTCAGTAGATTGGACTGGAAAAAATATTTCTTTATTGTTTTAACACCTCTCTGAAACTTGGCTTTTCAGACCTTTTTGAATTCAGAGTGCAGAGAGAGACAGGCAAAGTATTGTTTAACCTCTCAGTGTTTCTTGCATACTGCTTTGGCATTCATGGTGAATACTTAGGTCTGAGATGTGGGTTTGAGTCATTCTGTGCCGTGACACACATGACAAGAATGGTTCTGGTGTTCACCAGGCCTTCTGGGAAGGAAAGACAAGACCCTTTGAGAAGAACATTGTTGCTTTGGAATGAGATTTCTGCTGAGCTGGAGTCAGTAATGTTTGCTGCAGACCATATAGTTTATCTGTAAATTATTGTCCCTTTAAAGTTGATATTTTTAGATTACAGGATTTGAAAGTCAACCCTACAAACATTTATCCTTCTTCATTCTTTAGTGTCTATCCTTTGGGAAACTTTCTCAGAGGAAAATAAAAAGGCTTGATTTGATGAAGCACACTACAGACTTGAGAAGTAATGTTATGCCTTGGGGGTTAGAACTCAATGCAAGGTTTTTATTATGTAGGTTTTATGTTGATTTTCAAAATCTGAGGCAGTCGTTCTCAAAACCTGTTCATGTCAGACACTACTCAGCGGAGAGTACACAGCTGTTGCGAAAGGAACTGTTGTCATATTAAACTGGTATAATTTCAGAAATTTGACTTCTCTGTTCATCCCTAAATCCATAGAGGGGAGGTTTCTGTATGTAATTTCTTCTAACATGGTTTTCTTGTTTGTTTTTGTTTAGTGCATAAGCAGCCTGAGGTCTTTGGTCCAAATTGGTAATGTTTTCATAGCACTTGCTAGATCCAGCCATCGGTTTGAGGAGAAGGATGCATTGGAACCTTCATAGGATGCTTATATATATGTGCCAGATGAGACTTGTTAGCACTTGGCTATCAACAGAGAGACACCACGGCCAGTCTCCTCTTGCCTGTTTATCTCACCAAGTAACTACCATCTGCTTAGGGACCTCAAGGCTTCGTTTTATCTTTAGTTGAGTAGAAGGGTGTAACATAGACAAGTAAAAAACCTAAGTCTGTGCTGAGATACTTTTTCTTGTTCGCCCTTCAGAACAGAAGGCATGACAGGTCTGGTGTAGATGGTGTATTCAAAATGAGAATCAAAATTTACAGGCATATCTAGTTGGTATGCAACAGGCTTTCTGAATAAAGTTCTTGATCAAATTTTTCAAATTAAATTGATGTATTCCTGCAAACATTCAGCATCCTGTTGTATAACAAAATGGTCATTTTGCATTGAGTTATTTTCTGATTTTCTCCAATTTTCTGACAAAGTGAAAGAGTGACAGTACTTCGTGCAGTTGTAGGTCTAAGAAAGCAGTTTAGCTCAGGATTGTGACAAACAGCTTTTTTTTTTTTCCCAATATTGTGACATCTTCAAGCCCCAGTGTTGTCTGTGGCTTTCCATCAAAGGTGACTTTCAGTTTCCTGGAGCATGACCTAAATGTCTATTTCAGGGCATAATATTTTGATGGCTTGACATTTAAAAGGATGGATATTAATTGGAAGTAATAGATGCCTACCTTTTGAATTAAAGCCCCTTTCAAAAATGAGAATTACTGCCTTGTTTGGAAAGCCTTTGTAGCTGCGGTTCTTAGCATAACACAGTATTATGTCAGCTTTTTGCAGGTTCTACTTAAATTGCATTTGATTAACATAATTTTATGCATGTAATTTTGGAAACTCCTCTAACAAAAAGTTGTTTTCACCTGTACTTAGTTGCAGATATGATAGGATGATATCAAATGTCTTTTCTACTCCAGTGTGTGTAGATATTACGTGCATCCCACAGCTTCTGTTTTCACAGTTATGGGAATATGCTGCAGTGCCTGAATCGCTGTTGAATTCTGTGGAGTTTCAAGCTCTTAGCAGATCCTATGTAGTCCTTCAATAAGGATAGATAATCTGTGTATTCAGGGTGTGGGGATTTTTGAGGTTTTTTTCTCTGTAAAAACCCACCACCAACAACCCACAAAAAGCATAGCAGAAGTCTCAAAATTGTAGAAGCTTTCTGAAAGACCATAAGATCAAATCCTTGTATGTCTTGCAGCACATAGCAGCAGGAGAAAAAAGTATTTTAGGACTTATAGATGGCTTTTCCTTTGTGAGTTTCATAACTTTAACTTATTTAATCTGCTTCCTCCTCTTTATTTTATTAGCACATTCCTGCTTCTAACCTTTCATTTAAATTACTTCCTCCTGAGAGGCTATGCAATATAGGATATTTACAGATAAATCTTTTTGCTATAAAGTAAGTTTTTACAGCAGAATAGTTTCCTCATCCCTTTGAGCATAACATATAAAAACTATTTTTCTAAGAAGAGCTGGTGCAGAATGGCTAAGGTAATAACATTGTGTGTAATTCGTTCAATTATTTCAAAGGGCTTTAGGAGGACCTTCACCAGTGAAGATCTTATGGTACTACTTGATGAAGTTTATTTCCCAGACACTAGGCTGTGGGGTTTTTTTGTTTTTCTGCATTTTAAATAAATATAATATCATATATTTTTTTTAAAAAATGGCATGTGATTCATATTTATTGCTTTTTTCTCTTCTTTCAGAGGCCTCAAGCAATCTGAAGCAGAATCCTGCTATATAAATATAGCACGAACACTTGAATTCTATGGAGTGGAATTGCACAGTGGTAGAGTATGTTTACATTGTAATTTTTCACTTGGAAAATGA
>VWZD01008840.1:478071-494580 GCA_013396695.1 Sakesphorus luctuosus
CTGACTCCAGGCTAACTTTAAGCAGTATTTAACAACTTGAGAGATGACCATTGAAAATGTATTTGAAATCTTTCAGACATTGGATGTGTATTGATAAGAAACATGCCCCAGTATTTTACTGCCTACTAATTGTTTGATTACACTATTCATTTGAGGTGAATCCCTAAAATACTTTCTATTTGCATCCTAGTGTGCCAGTTACCATTAGTGCTTCTAACTAATAGTAAATTATTTTGGCCAAAAGCTTGTAGTATAAAGACTAAATGGAGTGTATTGCAGATGAATGATTTCCTAAATGAAGATTACTATTGTTTTTCCTTCTCTTTTGATAAGCCAATTAAAGTTCCAAGAATACCACTATGTGTTTATGGGATGCTGTTTCTGAAAATTCTTCCAGTTTTAGTTATCCTATCCTTTGTGAGTTGTAGCCCACCAAAGTACCTACAAGATGTCAGTAGTGGTCGTAACAGTAGTGAAGATAGTCTTGATTCAGACATTTTCAGCTAAATGAAATTTCATTTCAATGTACTGGGCTGCTTTGTCTGAGTAGAAACACTTTCTGAAGATATCTGCTTAAACTCTGTTTTGTTGGGGTTTTTTCCCAAATGCGGTTTTTTCATATTTAATGACCTTGGTCTCACAGGTTGTCAGAATGTTGGTCATGAATTCCGGCTCTGCCTGACACTGACCTGTCTGATCTGAATCAACTAGAGATTTGAATCAAAGCCTAGTCTATTCCAGACTGCTAAAATGCAGACTGTCCTGCTACTGCTTCAAGCCAAAATAATATTTTTTATCACAATTCAATTTTTTTTGAAGCATAAAATATTTGAAGTGAACTGTTTTTTTCTGGCACTTGAACTGAAAATCTAGACATTTAGAAGCAGCTAGGAAGGAAATAAAAAGCAAAACAGAAAGTATGCCACTTTTTAAATCTGAGTTTTGATATAATTTGAATGTTGAGCTTCATTCTTCCTCTCCCTTCCTTATCTCAAAGTGAGTAATGGAAAAAGAAAAGTATAGAGAAGGATAACAATCATGAATGTTTTAAGGAAAAGCCTTCTGTAACAGGTGAATAGCATGGAGAACGTGAATAGCCAACAATATTTTATTTTTTACTATTTTTTTCACTTTCATACTAAAAGATTTAAGGAACCTCAGTCTTCCTGGAAAGGGGCAACTTTAAGTAAAAGGAGCTTTTTTGACATGGCTTCAGTTGAACTGCAAGCATTACTGCTATTTTTATGGATGACCAAGGTGAATTATGTGTCAGGAACAGTTACACATTCAGTGAAAGAATGATTCCCTGGAGTCCATTAAACATAATAAACACTTCTGATCCAGGAAATCCTCTAGCTGTAAATCACCAGAAACTGAGAAGGGGAGTTATTAGTAGGGGTGTAATTGGTTGTCTCTGGAGTTTTATGCTTCCAAAACCTCAGTTACAAGTCATTGTTTTGATTGAATGCCATGAGGCAAACCTCTCAGCCAACATGTTATTGTTGATTATATTCCTGAAGGCCTACAAGAAGATTGTATTGAAGGTTAGGTACCTCCCCTAATATGCTGCTTCTTCAGGGAAGCTATCCCCCTGCTTTGGCAGGGATGTTTGCAGTGCCTCCTGATACCCTCTTCCCCACTTAATACTGCTCTTAAATCACCCAGTTTTGTCACACCCCAGTGCAGATTTAGAAGGGACTACTTGAACTGTGGCTTTGTGAAAGGCTTTATCTCTTTGGATTCCGATGATTGACATCTTTGCTACTCAGTCTTAGTTCTCTTAGGTTGTGTATGGCAGAAGAACCAGGTAAGACTTAGCTTTTATACTAATAAAAGAAGCTGATGCTCCTGTACTGCTGGTTTATCTACAAACACTTCTGCTTTTTTTTTCTGATCATAAGTCTGAACTGCTAAAATTGTAATATTAAAATATGAAATAGTGTTAGGATCAGGAGAGCTATTTCAGTATCATAAAGCTGTATTGATAATTCTTGAATTCCCAGTCTCGATTTGACTCTGGACCACTATCTTATCTGCTCAATAACTAGTCTGCTGTTTACTCATCTTTCATTTTTATTCAGAGTTGAAGATAGGAAATTTGTTGAATCAATAATATTTTCATATCTATAAAAATCAAGGTGGTAATGGTAAACTAAAACAAATGTGAATTAGTACTCAATTAGCTATATGCTTGGCATGATAAGTTTTATCCTTATAACTTTTTTTTATTATTTCCTCCATGTTACCTATTTCTTTTTATAAATACATGAATATTATTTCTTTATTGTGCCATTTAACACCATAGATATTTTGAAAGAGAAATAGCTGCACATCAACATTTTATTTCTTTTGTGAGACTCTATGCTAGTCCAAGATTTGAGTTTTATGTTTCTTAAACTTAACACAGGAGAATTCATAATAGCAAATAGCATGGGAAATTAGTGGTTTAGACTGGTGCAGAGAGGAGTAGGGAATGAACTTTGTTCTGACAAAGCTCCTGGAGAAAATAGAGTAGTTCCGGCTAATTAATCCCTATCAAATGTTTAGCTAATCCTTAATTCTGCTAAATCACATCAATTTTCAGCTCTTTCTCCTACAGCTGTTTTTTCTTTGCAGTATTGATTTTTAAAAGCAGGAACCTGGAGTAAGCTCCAGGTTCTAATAATACAGTTTTTTACCCTGCTTTAGGTTGAATGTATCGTGGTAGAGACAGCTAAATTATGTGCAGTTCATCTCCTGAAATACCTAATTTTTCACCCCAAATATTAAAATAAAGGGGAGTCAGTTCTGGATTCCTGTATTATGCTGGCATAAACTGGCAGTTTAGGGGCTTCTTCCAATGAAGATTTAACCAGCTCCTTTGCAGCAGTTCTTGGCAAGTGGGGCAGCAGAGTGCTGAGGGCTCTGGGTTTCTTTGAGTGTATTTGGCCTACTACCTACCTAATGATTTTCTTCTTTTATACTCTGAGCCAGGACTGGTATTCCTCTCATCTTCCTAGAATTCATTGCATCAGTATTCAGTGTTAATGCACTGTGTATTAAATAGGTTATGATCATTCTCTGTGAACCATTGTGATATTTCACTGAAGGTTTATAAATCACTTTGCAAATTAAGTTGAGCTTCACTTGTTCATATGTCTGTACTTTTCTATTCAACTATTTTAAAAGGATTTATTGTAGACTTTCCACAGCATTGTCAGAGCACTTGCTATCTATTCTATTTTTCTATACCTTGCTAATATAAAGAAATTGGGATTGGACATGGAAGAAAACTGTATATTAATTGAGAACAGAGTACCATCTAGAGGAGCATCTATGCTACTGAAGGCTTTAAGAGAATCCATTGCCACTGGCAATCCTTTACAAAGCAGCCTGAAACTGCTTTTGAGTCAAACCTGACATTTTAAACAATGGATTCAACCCTTACGTGTGGATTTGTGTATGTGTTGAGCTCTATTTAGAAATTTGTGTAATAACTTATTAGTATGTGTTGATCATAATAAATGGGAAGCCAGTATTTCTAACTTCTGTAACATTAGTTGGGGTTTAGAATCAAATTGACCATCCAGAATCTTCCTCCCTGCCTTTTATTTTTGGGGTTTTTTTAAAGTCTAATGTTTGCTTATATGGAAGAAAGTGTTTTCTTCTGAGTATCTCACTACCTAGAAAGGATTGCAAATGTATGATTTTTTTTTCTAGTTGAGAGTGTTACATTAATGCACCATTTTTAGTTTAGTTAATAATGGACTTAGTTTTAATAATGGACTTAGTGTATCAAATATTCATGTACAGATGTATGTTTCTCCAACATACTCTCTCATATACAAAATTGTGGCCACCTCTTGCCCAGTTGTTATTGGTAAGACCTTTTTAAGAAAAAGTAAGGAGTTATTTCCTCTCTCTTTTTAAATTGGTTATAATCAGGAAATTTGTATTCAGTTCCCAAAATTCTCTGATATTTCCCTGACTGATCTTGGGAAGTACTTCAGCTTCTTTTCTATGCTGAAATTAATAAGGCTAGACTGGAAAATTTAGTCTGATACTGACCAAAAGAATATCCAGTGTAGTAAGCTGAACTTTGCAACTTGTTTTAATGAATTAAGGTTTAGAACATCAAAGGAAAGAGGAACGACAATCAAAACTCAAATAAGTTGTTGAATTTTTTCCTCAAGTATAGCAATTTAAATATAGGAAGCTTGAAAATAAATTTAAAAGTAGATAAATGGGATTGACACAAATTGCATCTGTGTTCTTACAGTATTTTTCTTTTGCAGGATCTCCATAACCTAGATCTTATGATTGGGATTGCATCCAGTGGAATTGCTGTATATAGAAAACTCATCTGTACCAGCTTCTATCCCTGGTAAATTCCTTTACTTATAAATAAATATGTCTAGTTTTTTTCTTTTTTTTTCCATTTGTTTTCACATTTCTTCCAAAGAAGCCTATAATACATAACTTTGTTCTTTATGGAGTATCATTGTATTTCCTTGTGTTGAGATAAAGATGAAACCTGTTGCCTAGCCATTTAATTCTGCAAGACTTCTGAACTCCTTGCACTGTGTGAAGTCTTGATCAAGTTAATTCACATACAGGTACAAGTACATGACTAGGAGGATCCTGTAATCTTAGAGATTTCCTGCTGTTATGCCTAATTGTATGTCTTCTTAAAAAAACCAAAACCAAAACCCACCCAAACAAAACCAATAATTATTACTATTAAAGCTCAACAGCTAATTGTCTGAACATTTTATCCTGACATTCAACAAGAAGATATTTGCTTCTTGGAAAAGAAACATAAAATGAGTTATTTGGACTTTCAGATTTACTGGAACAAGGATAATAGACAAATTTTTAAATGTCATCAAACAAGGCTATATAATATTAACAGGGGCGGTCCCGTGGCGTAGCGGAAAGCACTCCGGTCTCCGACTCCCAAGGTCACGAGTTCGAGTCTCAGTGGGACCGTCCCGGGCAGTTCAATGCCTCCCTGCCATCCGATCTCGGATGCTCAGCAGGGTCAGCCCCGGTTAGTACCGGGTGCTGTAGACAGTACTAAGGACTTCACTGTCACTGTCCAAGCTTGCTCGGCCGTGGCAAATGAACCTTAGGACTTCAACGGTGGGGCCAGTTCTGCGCACGCTGTGCCTCACCTAAAAAAATCCACTGCGCAGGCTCGGAGGGCACACCCACGTGGGGAGAGCCCTTCCCAAATCTTCGTTCGCGAAGATTGGCCATTATTATATAATATTAACAATGTTTGGAATCAGCAGGGGAGAGACCTTTACATTATTCTCTAATTATGAAAACATTAGAATACATGATAGTGCTGTAGAAAATAATCTCTTCAAAGAAATAGCTTGCACAAGAAGTCTAATGTGAATGATGTGAGAAATTGTTTAAGCTGTAATTTTTTATAGTACTTATGGGCTTTATTAGTTATAATACACTAGAAATGATAACATAAATTATATAATTATATGGAGGCTGGGCATCTTCTTAAGGTTTTAGGGTTGGATCAGAAAGAATTTTTCTCAGATTTGGGGTTTTTTTTAAGTAAAGATGATTTTATTTTTTATACTTGATTAACTATAGCTTTTTCCTATTATGACAATTTCTTCATATAATTTGTAACCATTTTTCTGGAGAATTTTTTTCAGAAAGATGATACGGTGTTCTAATGACAGAAAAATGCATTCTAATGGGTTGTACTTGCCTTTTGCCCCTTAATCCTAAAAAAGGTCCTTAGCAGTATTCTTTAAATACTTGAGTCATTCCATTCTTTCATTTATGAACCCAACCAAACAGCTATTTCCTATAGAAAAGCAGTAAAATCAGTTTAAATTTAAATATTAGTGTAAAATATACTGCTCAGTCTTTGGATTTTTCTTGTCTTCTTTGCTCTGAGTGGCATTTTAACCTCCTTGGATGTACTGCAATCATCCTTGATAAATGTATGTCAATAACATTTCTCTCACGCATAGTGAAAACTTGTATTTTTCCATTTCTAATGCACATTAAAGCATAAAATACTTCTATCTTTCATCTTTGTACCTCTAGCACTGCTCCTTCATACACCAATTTATCCAATTCTTTAAACAGCTGCAGGTTTTAAAACCTGCCAGCTGGAGGCACATTTTCTGTCTTCTGCAAGTCTTATTCTGCCAACTTAGTGACCTAACCAAGGTATAAATGGATAACAGTTATTCCTGAAAATGATAGCAATGGCATTTTAAAATCATTGACTATATGATTAATTTTAGGAAAGGGAAAGAGAGTTTACAACACACAGCACAGGAGGAATCCACAACATCCTGTACTACTTTTACTCCTGGAGAGCACAGATGAATAAAACTCAAATGCTAAAATATTTTTCACAAAAGCCTATTCTCATTTACAGGAAGAAGTTGAAGGGAAAAAAATACCCCACAGGTTTTTCAATTCAAGTAAATTCCACTCTAAAATATGAGATTTGGGGAGTAATATTTTCATTTGACAGCTAATGCAATTGTTCCAAGCTGTCCTACACATACCTGTGCTCGTGCTCTCCCTCTCTGTCTCCCTCTCTCTGTCTCCCTCTCTCTGTCTCCCTCTCTCTCTCTCTCTCTCCCTCTCTCTCTCTCTCTCTCTCTCTCTCTCTCCCTCTCTCTCTCTCTCTTTCAGAATATCTTCTCACTTTGACAACAAAAGCTCTTCACATAGGGGCTAACTTTTTGATATTTTATTTCTGGTGTCTTGCATGAATTAGTTATAATTCTTCGTTCAGTAATCATATCATTCCTGCTCCCCTCCAAAACAAACACCGAAAGTCACCCCTTCAGAGTAGCTTGGGATGTGTTGGTATTATGAATTCTCACTTTCCCTTTTAGTCTTCAAAGCAGGATTTCTGTAATGCCCTTTCAAGTAATTGAAGTGGTATTTGTTTAGGCTTTTTATGTAACATTATTTGTACTAAGCAGTTTTTCACAAACTTCACCATTAATGTGGTAGAACTCAAGGTGGCAGCAAACACCATCAAGGCACTCTTTCCAAAATTTTAAGTAAAATACTCTGCAGCATTAATGGATGACAACAATGCAACTATGCCATATGGTAGTAGTCAAAGGGGACCAAAAGTTTTCAGGAACAGAGGCAGTGAGAATTCTGCTTTGGCAAAAGGAGGATTTTCAATCAAAGCAACCTACGTGAGGAGCTGACTGATCAGTCAGAGGCAATGCAAGTCAAGATAGATTTGAAAAAATAACTCCAGATTTAACACAGTATTTTATATGCTCTGGAATGTTATTCTTAAGTGTTCTTAACTGTTCTGTGGTGATTTCCAAATGGATTTTGCAGGTAAAATATTAATAGCAAAAACATACAAACACTCTCTACATCAGCAGCAGTTAAGGTTATCTATTAAATACTGTTCTGTGTATGCAGTTTCATTGCTTTGAAAACTTCAGAGAAACTGCTAGAGGAGTACACACTACATTGCTAGTTAAAATTGAAAAACAACTCAACTATCTTGTATAGCAAATTTGATAGAACCTTTCCTGCTGAATCTGTCAATGGCAAAGTGTGGACTTACAGGTAAAGAAACATTGTTTTTGCTTCAAGTCACAGGTACCAACTCTTAGTGCTAAGTGCTAGGACAGGACTGCCAGTTTAATCAGAAATTAGCAATTCCGTGGCCCACTGAGTGACAAATCTATTTTGATGCTGTGAATGACAGGAAGATGGGACCCAAAAGATGTATCATTTTTAATATGCTACAACAATGGAGTGTTTTATAAGTAGACCATGAAATTTAATGATTTGTGAATGTTGCCTGGTCACTGGACAGATTCTTGGTGAGATTGAGGGGCAGCTGAGCCACCAGTTGGAATAACAATAACTGCATTCTATTCAGGTCAGTTTTGGTTGTGGTGTCTTCAAGCACTTGTTAAACCTAAATCCTTCGATACCTTTATCTCTTGGATCTTTTTGTTGTCTTTCTTAGATTTTTTTGGATTTCCCTAGGTATGAACATTGACTCAAGTTTATAGGCATAACATCGCAAATGATTTTTAGTTAGTTAAATAAAACTGTCTTATTAGCAAGCGTTCTTTGTCCCCGAAACAAATAGATTTAGTTGTACTTTAAGAAGAATGAAAGGAATTAAGAGGGGCGCTTTACTTAAAGGAGTGTCAAAGAGAATTAAAGCTCTGATTTGGCTTGAAGTGACTATATGGTCATGCAGTGAATCATGGGGAGTTTTGATGGGTTTGTTTGTTTGTTTGTTTGTTTGGGGCTTGGTGTGTGTTGGTTTTGGTGAGGTTTGTTTTTTTTCGGTTTTTTGTTTGTTTGTTTGTTTTAATAAATAGCAGGGGGTAGAGCAGAGAGATTGAGAGACTTTTAGTATTTTGGGATGCTGGCTCCTTTTTGTTCTCGGGTGGAAGGGTTTTTGCTTAGTCTGCAAGGTTACTTTTGTGTCCTGCATTTCTGCTGGCTCTGTGTTAGGGTAAGAGCAGATCATGACAGCAACTGTGCACACAGAGAATGACTCGAAAAGCTTGTTTGTTTAATCTAAGAAATGTGGTAAGAAAGAACCAGAAGCACAAAGCTTGAGTGGTACTAGTTCAAGAGGGTTAGCAGTAGAATCAAGGAAGGATTTCTTTATAATTGATATGACTTATCAGGTTGTTGAGAATCTGGAACTTTTAGATGAGCGACACAGTTTGTTGTTATTTGAGGTAGCAAGTCAAATAACAGAAATATTTCAAGAGTTGGCCTAACAGGAGAGGTGGGTATGATTACAACTTTTCATTAATTTGCACACCAGTTTGCCTGTTAATGAAATTCTTATTTGTCTGTGGTTCTATAATTAATGGAGAAGAGCATTTTCTGAAATTGGCACGTACTGTTTTCCACCTCTTGTGCAGGAGAGAGGATTGTTCATTGCATTGCCTTTCTTGTTAGTAGCTGGCAAATACACTCGCCTGTATCCAGAAGGGATGTTGCTCTATAACTCAAGTGCATCTCCCATGGGCAGCAGGGAATGAATTTTATGCCATTATCCCATCAAATCACAGTCATACAAAAACTGTGTCAGAACTGAGATGACTTTCAACATAGTTCATACCTGATGATATCTAATGTCCTATGAAACATCAGTTGATGAGAATATTCTGAGAATTTTAGCAGCAAACTTCCAAAACCCTCTCATGATGTTTTTTTTCCAGGCAAATATGATTTGATCAAACCTTAAATAGCTTTCCTTAAGGCATCCATATGATTCCAGCTGACCACAGAGGAGAGATTTCTTTTTTTCTGAAAAATTTAGGCTTTCAGCTACTGAAGTGGAACTATTGCAGAGGAAAATTAGGTATTTTAGACAAATCTTGTTTTGCTGTAGGAAGGTGTGTGGGTAGGTACAAGTTTGTTTAATTTAGCAAAACTGATAAGCTTATAATTAAAATGAAAATTGCTTGAGCACCAATTCCAATTGTAATCTTTGCCATAGAAAATACGTATTCATACTGTGTATATATAGAAAAGAGGTGTTCAGTTCTGAAATTGCCACATAATTTACATAGCAATACTAATGAAGTGAAAAATGTATTAATACTCATTCTTACAGTTTTCATCCTTCTATAATTATGGTTTTATATACATGATATGTTTAGTTATTAACAAAAGTACCAGAAATTTTTCACATTATGAAGCCAATTCTCTGAAGCCTATGGGGAGTTTCAGTTGTATGACCAATCTTGTCATGTCAAAAGGGTCTTAAATTTTGTTCCTTTAGTCACAGTTGTCATATGACTCTAAAGTTATACAAAACTTGACACATTTAACATTTGTACAGCTTAGTAAAGGATGTCATCAAGCTTTTGCTGCAAGAATAGATTTGGTGGGAGAGAACTGCTGTGAACTATTTAAAGAGTAAATGAGGATATCTATTTGCCACTCAACACAGGAGATGGCTGCATATTATTCATTGAATATTTAACAGCTATAATCTTTTAGGCTCGCTGTACGCAGTATTATTTTTCATTGTTTTATCCCTCTAAACATTGTTCAATATTTCACGGTCTGTTTCTTTCTTTTAGGGTGAACATATTAAAAATTTCCTTTAAAAGGAAAAAGTTTTTTATACAACAACGGCAAAAACATGTGAGTAGTCATCTAATTTTGTTCTGATCAAGTGATCATATTCCATATTTTTGCCTTAAATGTAAGAAACAAACTGCTGTTCCAAAGGCTCTGTTGTGTAACTTGCCTCTGAAATTCTGCTTTGTTAACTTGGTCTTGCTATTCTGGTCCTCTTATCCTCTCTGTTTCCCATTTTTTGTTTCCTTTCCAACACTGAATCCTTCCACTTTCAGGCTATTATACTGTATCTTTTCTGTGAAGGTTTCTTCTCCCTTGGAGTCTTGGGGTAAATGCAGGTCTCCATCCTTTCTCCAATATTTATTGAACTAGAGTATTTCCCACTTCTTGCCAGCATCTACTGTTTTTGCCTTTGTCACTCTTTCTGCTCTGTAGAGTTACTCAGTGCAGTGTATCTACTAAACAACTGCTGTGTCTAACATGGAGGGCTTTAGAAGCTGGAAAATATATGAAGATAGTTAATAAAACTAATGGTTGGAACTGGATGATCTTTGGTTTGGGTTAGAAGCAACCCTATTCTTTAATTCTTACAGCAGTTTTGGAATATTGAAGAATAAAGTGTCAATATAGAAAAATCTCTGTATTTAGTATAAAATATATATGTTAATTACATAAAGACTTGACTGCTGTCAAAAACGGAATTTTTCTTTCTGGAGGCCTGTGTCACTTTTGAAAAGAGAAGCAATCTTAATTTGTTCAATTAAAAGTGAAGGTTAAAAGAATCAAGAGCCTTGAACTTATCTCCTCTCAAGTGGTCATAGTTCTTTGTTTCATAACCTGCAGAGAGTACAGTAATATACACCACACAGTACTATGCTTAAAGAGCTACAGAACTGTAAGAAAAAGAAGGCCAGCTGCATGACCTTTTTATGCTCTCTCAGTACACATGAAAAAGCAGACCAGGTGTGCTACTAAATCTAGGGATGTATCCATCCTCGTCAGCCCCCTTTGCCTGAAATTTAGGGCAGCAAGTCTGCAGTACTCCAGTGATAGTGCTTGCAAAAGCTTGCTGGTGCAGTGCAGTGGGAGTGGAGTCCTGGGGAGTTTTGCCAAAACAGTGGGTCGCTTGGGGGGGTTTGTGCAGACAGATGACTGAGTTGGTGTGAGTCTTCGAATTGATCAGTTTCCTGCTTGCAAATTCAGGAGGAAATAGGTAAATGAGGCCAAAAGTAAGGAAAATGAAACAATGTGGGGAAAAGAGAGCAGATACTGTATATTCAGAGACAAGTTTTGACTAAAGATGATGATAGTGCTGTAGCACTTGTCTTATGTTTTGTATGTCATGTGTAGATTCTTTACAAAAACCTACAGGAAGTTCTCAAAGGCACTGAATTTCCAGTCCTCTGGGCTATGCCATGTTTCATTGATTTATTCTCCTTATTTCTTTTATTCCATTTTCCTTTCCTTACATGCTTTTTCTGAAAACTCAGCTTACTTTACCTCACTCTTTCCCTGCTACTCACCTTTTTTACCCTCCCACTGCTCCAGAGCATTGATCATCTCCTTCATCAGGAGTATGCAGTATTCAGTTTCTACTGAAGAGCTACGTAAGGATTGGGGAGCAAGACTGACAAATCAGTGAGTGTCTGATGCTATAAAAGCATCATGACATGTAGACTTAATGAAGGGTGCAAGATTTAGTCTAGGAACAGGAACTATGCTCTTTACAGACAACATTTTGAACCTTTCAGAACTGAAATTTTGTTTTCAATGTGCTTATCTAATGCTTAAAAATTACTTCATTTTCTGCATCTTATAATATATCTTTGCTTTCTATGCTATAGATATTTTCAGATTTTCTGTAAATGGAATAGGCATAAAACTGATGCAAAGTTCTTTCATGTGCTCAACTAGCAAGGCACTCACTTTAGCTATAGAGAATTGTTCTCTTTACCTTAATGGCCACAAATTTCTCTAACCCTCATTTCTTGATTATTAATATGCCATTGTTTGGAAATTGAGTTGGGAAATAAGATTGGCATTAGATCCTTGAATCCCACTAGAATTCTATTCATCTTTAAAACAGTACACAGGTTCAATAGCATCGCTTGCAATTGTGGCCTGTTAGTGAGGCAGATTCTCGTGTTAATAAAAGATTATGTTAATATAAAAATGGAATAAATTATTCTTCAACTTCTGAAAATATTTTTCCTAGGCTGCTAAGAAGTTTCTGTGACAACAACTGGCAAAAACACACTTGTAAATGAGCAAAATTCATTACTACTTTCAAACCTAAACTTAAAAACAGAATATTGGGTGTACTTCATTCCTTATCATTACAGTATGGCTTTTCAGTCTAATTGAGATGTTTGGACAGAATAATTTTTGTGACGATTGGAAGGCTAGTGCTTCAGGCCAACAAAAATATCTATGCATTTCACTTTTTTTTTTATCCCAGAGTAGTAAAACCCTTCAAGTGGTATTCAACCAACAGGGAGTGTGTCAGAAATTGCACTTGCTGTTAAATCTTTAAGTGATGTATGCTTTTTATATTTCAAGAAATTCTTAAGATTTCAGTCTGCTTGCCCACTTTATTATATATAAGCTACTCAGAAGCAGCTGTAGTGAACCGAAAAAGATTAATTGCTTGCTGTATGCAAGAGACTCAAATAATAAACCCTACATCTTAAAATTAAAACATTTTATAGATGTTTTAATAGATATGGAGAAAATATTCCTAGAAGATTTCAATCAGTTAAATGTTTGTCAGTGCTTCTGTAAAATAAAGAGGCAAATCTTATTTTCCCTTCCTCTTGAGATTTTAATTGGTTTTGTAAAAGAGTGATTGAAGTCATAGATTCTCTGAACTAGATGTGATGTGATTTGAAAATTGTGGGATTGATCTCTAATACATGGTATTTGTAAAATGTTGCCTTGAAATAAAAACAACACAAGAAAAACAGATTGAGTATTCCAGCCAAAATGGTCTATAGTTACTTCCCAACAGGACTGTTGCTGTGATCAAGCAAAAGTTTCCTTGCTTAATTATATGTTATGATGTCAAAATCAGTCAGAATTCAGAGCAGTTGCAAAAAGATAAGTGATGAAAACTTGTTTTTTTTTTACTTCACTGAAGTGCTGAGCTGTGATAGCAACTGACTCGGGTCTCATGTTATCTTTATTTCTCCTCTTTGCTTTCCTTTCATTCCACTTTCTTTGCATCAATAACTGAATGAACTTAGCAAAGATATATCATATGCCAAAATCATGAGCGCAAATTTGGGTGGCACAGTCGCATTACTCCGGTGTTTCACTAGCACTTTGGCACTGAAGTTACTTGTAAGAGTTTGCACCAAGACACACAAGTTTAATATTTTGCTTCCTTCTGATCCTACTCATTGTGGCCTTGTGTTATCGTCTAAGGTTTTGATTTGAACCAGCAGCTGCAGTCCTATCGCAGCTACTTTCTTTCCCCTAAAATGGATCACTGTTAACATCTTCAGTTTCTTCTAAAAGACTTCTTCTAAAAGACTACTTGTTGCATACTATGGTGCTTGAAAGAACATTATTGATCTGATGTCTTATGAGAAGAATTTGAATTCAAAGAATGGGAGGTGTACTGGTTTAAAGGTAAACTGGCAGGAGAAATGAACCCAACTCAAAAGAGATTGTAAGTCAGAGTTATAATTTAAAAAAAGCTTTCAATAAAAGCAATGATTCAAAGAGAAATTGGTTTAACCCACCAAAAACCAGAAGTATAACACAGCACCCTGGGGCACAAACAGAATGGTGTTCATTTGCCCCTGTGCTGAGCACCATGTGGTCCCCCTGAGCCCAAAGTAAAAGGAAAGGAAAACCTGTTAGTGCGGATGATGGTCACAGTGTGGTCGAGAGTGGCAATCACAGTCCTGTGGAGGTTCTGGTCCTCTTCTGGATCCAATGAGTGGTACCAGAAGTCCCCAGACTCAAGGTTATTTATGCTCAGGTTCAGATGGGAATGCCCAGTACCTTCCCCAGGGCCAGGATTTTCACAGTGTGTGATTTAACTCTGTGAGTCATGTGATATTTGTGGACTCCTTGATGGCCCATTAGCAGACATGACCCCTCAGACTGGGTGTGAAGGTGCTCATGCATCCCCAGAGGGGAGTTATCACACCTGAGTCATTGGTAGCCTGAGGGGTCAGATGTGCCCTGGGCAGCTGTTGCAAATGATCCATTATTAACTGTTTGCTAGAAATGACTTAGAGGGTGTAGAATACGCAGTTTTGGTTACACCCACACAGTAGTAAGCTGGTCCTGGCTGCTCTAACTGGGACAGGAAGTCTTTTCCTTTTTGCACTGCACCCTTAATGGAATGTTTTAAAGAATTTTATTTGTCTTAGGAGATCAAGATCTGACTGGAAACCTGAAAATATATTTAGCAGTTTAAGATGACATCCATATATACAAAATCTTTTCTACTGTAGACTTGTATATTTCATGAACTTTTAAAGTGCATATTTTGCAGTTTACTGAAAAAATCTACTACATGTTGATTTTTGGTTTGTTTGTTTTCCTAAATGAATTTTTCCTGTTTAAGCTTAAAGTAATGTTATGTTGTTTTATAAGCATCTTTACTATTTCATATGCTTGTATATATTGAAACATGGTATTTCCTTCTGTTTTAGAATGAATCCAGAGAGCATATTGTTGCCTTCAACATGTTAAATTACAGAGCATGCAAAAATCTTTGGAAATCTTGTGTAGACCATCACACGTTTTTTCAGGCAAAGAAGTCACTACCTCATGAAAAAAAAATATTATCGCATTATTGGACCCTGGGTTCTAGAAATCCAGCCAAGTAAGTGTTGTGTGAAAGCATGTTTTGCTCTGTAACAGGAACGGGAGGATTTGTGTTAGATGTACCTCAGGCTGGAGTGGCAGAGTTCAGTTCTGGCCATCACTCTATCCCAGTCTATATGTGAGCCATCTGACAAGTTATGTGGCTGTGGTTTCAGTTTCTGCAACATGGTATCATTACAATAGAACTTTTTTTATAATTGTTATTATTTCCTAATAAAGTGTTCAAATAGATGGTATTTATTGGAACTTGCTGGTTCAGTTTGTGGTATAAAAACACTCGAAAGTAAAATGTCATGTAGCTAATGATTCAGTAAGAGAATTTGCAGAACAGATTTGTTTTGAAATGTTTAGCCCTTAGTGTCATGTACACATTCTGTTTAATATATTAGGGCAATTTTTGGAGTGCATTATACCAACCACTTATTACTGACATAAAGATAAAAAATTTTGCCCTATTCAGGTATTCAAGATACCCTGTCTGGGACACTTCAGATTCTTTATTTGTCTTGTTAGGTTCTTCTAGTCATGGAGCTGGTAGTTTCATAATGTTACGTCAGGTTTAGTGATGAAGCTGGGATTATTCCTTCCCGTATGCACTAATTGTTCCCTGTCTTCATTAAAGTTAAGATGCGAGTTTATTGTCTAGTCACTTGACATTGTAATGTCCTTCTCCATTTCTTTGCAATTGACCTTTATTTTTGCCATTTTGTGTGCTTTTTAAAGTGGGACATTTTGTGGAAGTAGTTCTGCTCTTTTATCTTAGAGGCTTCTAAACTTCTTTGATAAGTATCAGTCACGGTGAATTCTGTCAATTATGTAGCTTTGTTCTGTTGTTTCACTTATCACCAATTTAGCTACAAATATGTCATTTTCTGTGTCTTCATTGTCTCATCCATATCCAGTCCTCACCCACCCCACCCCAGAAAACATTCTGTAATGCAACGTGTCAGAAATCTTTCATATGAATAGTGAATGAAAAAGAAAGTCTTGTGGCATTATCTTATCTGAATGTTAGATTCCAGAGGGTTCTTTGATCATCTGTATTCTCTGTAGACTGTCTAGAAACCTGCTTGTTCCTATCATTTTTGGAAAAGTATTCATTTTACTGTTTTGTTTTTGGTTTTGGGTAGTGCATGCTTGTGTGGGGGTTTTTTTGCAGTGTGGTCACTTAACAGTTTAACTTTACATTTAGTTTGTCAGATGGATTCTCTCTATTTCGATAAACTTCAACTTTTGAATGATATCATACTTCAAATATTCTTTCAGACTTTGGTGGCTCTCTGGCATTTCATACTGTTACGACTTTAGATACTGCAGAAATTCATGCTGAGTAGACTGGTATTGCTTGTTGGACTGGGCTGTCCCAACTGTAGGAAGTCTGATAAAATGTTACCTCCTGGAGTGGAATTCTATGTTTTCACCTAGTACTGGATCATAGCTAGATGGTCTGGTTTCTAGATGATAAAAAGCAAGTAGTTGTATGGACAGTATTCTAATTTCTATCATTTTACAGAGCCATACTTTTAGAATTAGCTCATTTATGGAGTGATATGAATTTATTCTTCCTATAGCAGAGGTGTTGAGGAGATGACT
>VWZD01008840.1:499554-522116 GCA_013396695.1 Sakesphorus luctuosus
TTTCTTTAATGCTATGTAAAATTGAGACTCCAGCTCTGTAGCAAAGTCCTCACATCCTCTGCTATCCCAGCTGCTCATTATTTACTGCTCAGGACTTCCTGAGCCAAAGGTGGTTTCTCTGTAACTCATTAATTGCTTCTTTTCCATGAGAAATCCTAGGTCTGTGGACTTAAGGATGAGCAGCTTATCTCTCTGGTGTGGAATGCTGTATAAAAGGTTATCTCAGTTTCAGTCTACTCAAAAACTTTCTTTATTCTGTATAATTTCACTAGTGAGATATTTTTATTGCTTTCCTAGCTGAAGTTCAGGTTCTGATGCAACTCTCTTATTGTCAAATTCTTGTCCCAGGAAGCAGTCCAGACCTGGAGATCTTATTTTTATGTCAGATCTTTCTGTAATAGCTTATTCATATTGTTGCCCCAAATGGAGGGAAAAAACCCTTTTCAAACAATATTAGTGTAGCTAAAGTAGAGAGAACTTCTTTAATGAATGCTTTCAGGTGCACAGAGTCCATAGGTGCACACCCCAGCATAGTTAAAGCTATAAAATTGTGAGAATTCTAATTACCATATCTAGTGGATACATCCAACCTGAAAAACATTTGCCCCTAGTACCAACTTCTCCACTGGAGCCCTTCCAAGGGTTTGGGGCTCTCTATCTTGTTTTGACTATAAGATATCATTATTCCCGTCCAGATGCATGTGTCCCAAACAAGATGTCCTTGCTAAAATCTCTTTCCTTGAAAAGACCATTGAACAGAAATTCAGGAATGTAGCACAAACAGTGAGAAAGCGATTTAGAAACTGCTACCTTTACTGTGAGAAACTATACAGCTGTATTAAAATCTACAAATATATAAAAATCTTAAGGCATCATTATAAGGAACACATCACTCAAATCACAGACTATTCTGAGTTGGAAGGGACCCATACTGATCATTGAGTCCAACTCTTAAGTCGATGGCCCACACAGGGGATTGAAACCATGACCTTGGCATTATTACAACCAAGTTTTAACCAACTGAGCTAATCTCAGTGTCAATGTGGATTCCTTTGGAAATAAGAGTGTTACCTGGTGTAGCTCTAACTTGATGAGGCAGCAGGTAGATGGGTAAAGTTGACCTGTGTGCAGCAAAGCTCTTGGTGAATTGTTATCCCTTTATGCGTATTAACAGGGAATCACTAGAATATTTTACCTGNTAAAATCTACAAATATATAAAAATCTTAAGGCATCATTATAAGGAACACATCACTCAAATCACAGACTATTCTGAGTTGGAAGGGACCCATACTGATCATTGAGTCCAACTCTTAAGTCGATGGCCCACACAGGGGATTGAAACCATGACCTTGGCATTATTACAACCAAGTTTTAACCAACTGAGCTAATCTCAGTGTCAATGTGGATTCCTTTGGAAATAAGAGTGTTACCTGGTGTAGCTCTAACTTGATGAGGCAGCAGGTAGATGGGTAAAGTTGACCTGTGTGCAGCAAAGCTCTTGGTGAATTGTTATCCCTTTATGCGTATTAACAGGGAATCACTAGAATATTTTACCTGTAGTTGAACTGTGTTTTTTGTCAGGCACTCAGTTCAGTGCTGCCAGTAGGACATACTGTATTTCCTGTTTTCCCCTCCATCTTCTTGAACACAATTGGTTTAAAAATAATTTTTAGAAAAAGTTATTTTTACCCAGGCTTGTGATTAGCAATGGAGTAGGGATTAACAGTCAGTTTTATTGCCACAAGTGAAGGACAGCAAATGTCTCTTGAGAATGTAAATGCATAAGTAAGGAGGGGTAAGTGCTCTTTATAACATATGAATTATAAAATTGACTTTCCTAAGCACATTTTATTTAATTTATCTAGGTAGAACAATTCATGTTTAATTGTTTTATTTCTTTTCAGGTCTGTAAACAACCAATACTGCAGAAAAGTGATAGGTGGGATGGTTTGGAACCCATCTATGAGACGATCCTTATCTGTAGAGCACCTAGAGACCAAAAGCCTTCCTTCTCGATCACCTCCTCTTACCCCTAATTGGTAACTCCATTTTCAGCCTTTCTCATACCCTACCATTTCTGATTGTGTGTACTCTAGCAAAATAAGCATGTGGTGTACATATATGTTTAGACATCATTATTCTGAGAATATATATGATGACAGAAGAGTGGCTGTCACCTCAACTTTAACAAGGCTTTTAATACTGTCTGACAAAGTCTTGTACCCAAGTTAAGACATTATGTTCTGGATGAGTGGACAGAAGGGTGGTTTAAAAAAACCTTTTAAATGATTGGATGACTGGAGTTCTTAATGGGTCACACTATACCTGGAGGATAATAACAAGTAGATGACTATAGGAGTTTGTCTTAGAACCTGTCCTGCTTAGCATCTTTATGACCTGGAAGAAGCTTGATTATAAAGTTTGCCGATTACACCAGACTTGGGGGAATACATCAATAAGCCTGGGGGCAGGATGGCTCTCCAAAGGGACCTTGACAGTCTGGAGATATGGCTCAATAGGAAATGTTTGAAATTCAATGGAGAAAAGGGCAGAATTCTGGGAAGGAAGAATACAGTGCAATGTATTGTCTGCAGTGCCACTCTCTGGAAAAGGACCTAGGAATCTTTGTAGACAGAAGTGGTACATGAGCTATTTGGTGTGCCCTGACAACAAAGAAGTCCACTTCAACCTGGCAGTATTAGCAGAATCATATATGCTAGATCAGTGGAAGTGATAGCCCCCTTTAGCTCAGCATTCATTGGACCTTTTTTAGAATGCTGCAGCCCTTTTTTGTCTGCTAATACAAGAAAGACTCTGACAAGCTGGAGTGAGCTCAGCAAAGACCACCAGCCACCAAAGTAGTCAGGAGGCTGCAGCACTTACCCTGTGAGGAGAGGCTGAGATAACTGCTCTTGTTCAGCTTGGAGCACCAAGGGTTTCCCAAATGCCTAATAGCAGCATGGCATTACTTAGGAGGAAGCTTGCCAGAGAGGATGAGGCCAGGTTCTTCAACACAGCATAGTGGAAGGATGAAGCAACAAATATATGTTGAAATGAGAGGCTCTGTCTGGATATAATGGAAAAACTGCTTCACCATAAGGACAGTTGCTGTTTGGGCAAGATGTGTGGTCTCCATCTTTCAGATATTTTGAGATATGACTGGGTTAAGCCTTAAGCAGCCTCTTCTGGCTTTAGTTGACTCTGTTTTGAGCAGATTGGACTAGATGACACTCGTAAGTCCCTTCCAATCTGAATTATCCTGTGATTAGAATTTAGCAACACAGATTGCATTTTACAGGGGGAAAACACCAAATCAGTTCCATGACTGAACATAGCAGTATATGATTGTCTATTATACCACAAAAAATGCATAAAGATTGATTATTTAAAGTGACACTTAAAGGCCTGTCATGAAGATTCAGGTCATAACTGCAATAGGTTAAAAATTTTACTTCTGTAAAGTTTTGTGAAAAATTCTCATCTTCGTACGTGTGTTTGTATTCTGTATTTTTAAGGCGGAGTCCAAGGCTACGTCACGAAGTCCGGAAACCGCGGCACTCATCTGTAGATAACCTTACAAACGAGATTAGTTATATTACTGAAACAGAGGATGTTTTTTATACATATAAGGGCTCTCCAACATCAAAGGACAGTGATTCAGAGTTCTCTCAGAACCGCAGTCCACAGAGGAGGTAAGGACTTCTTCAATAATCATTGCCTATTTTGATTTTTCTAAAAGCACCCAACAAAAAAAACCAAAGAGCTTTAGTGTAAAACAATCACCATCAGTTGTAATGTTAAAATAGGTTCAACCAGTTTGTGTTTGCATAAGCTTTATTTTGACCAATTGCTATACTACAAATGCCATGATACCAAAGAAGTTAAAAACAAACCAACTCTTCATCCCTAAACAATACTAAGTAGTTGAGTTCTTAGTAAAATTAGAGAAGCTATTAAGACATGCCTGTTCATATCTGTAATGTTCTGTTACCTAGTGGCTTTTGCAATCCTTTTGTATCTGTCACAAACTCTTCTTTTTTGGAGGGGAAAGATTGAAATCTTTTAAGAGTTTATTTGCATTCCACATCATCAGCTGAGCGTTGTCAGTTGAAAAAGGTATTGCATATGAGTAAACACAAGAACATAATAATGCTAGTGGTCATTCATCTTTTTCTTCCTCAGAGGACCTGTCGATGGCTTGTCTAAAGGCAGTCTCTGCTTTTTGCATTGAGTTATTTTGGCTTTATTCCTTGAGGACCAACTTTGTTCTCCTCTACAGTGGTCTAGGCCACTGTTGGGTTTTCTTTCATGACTTGAAGCACCTTTCTTTGTGAACTCTGATTTTTTGTTTGCTCACATATTTCATTTTATGTGTTTTCCCTCATTTCTTAATAACTATCTTCAGATTATCATAGCATTAACTTCAGAAATAATGTAAAAAGTCATTAATTGTTCAGTCCCAAAAAGAAAACAGCTACTTTAAAACTTTGATCTGGGGAGATTTCTATGTATTAAAATGTAAGTTTCTTTGTAGCATTTCAAAATGAAAATGGTTTCTTGTAATGCCTAGTAACTCTAAAACAAGGTGTATTTTGAGAAGCAACATCTTAATGGAACCTGATAGGACTCACCTGCCTATGTGACAGTATGCAGCTACTAACAGTGGCTTTAAATTCTGGATTTAAAATGTTCTCTTTACATTCCATGATAATTTTGTTACTGCATTACAACAGAGTTTTCTATGAAAAAAGGGGGAAAGCTGACATGTGGTATGCATATTTGGAGTTTGTCACTGTGGTGTTTTAAATTGTTTTTCTATTTTTCCATTTGGAAGCCAGATGAACCTTAATACTACTTATTAGTACTAACAGCATTAGTAGCCATGATAATACATAAATGATGCCTCTAGATGTTGGGATTAGTCAGAGACAGGAAACCACGTCTTTCCTGTGTTTTAAAGTTTGCTGATGGTACACCAGAAGAAGTATTTTCTGAGTAAAAATTCTGAGAGACAGACATAGAGGGTAGAAACTGTAAACAGAAAGCCAAGTTGTCACGCTGTGGTCTGTGACTGGCGGATTGTGTCACACTAGTTAGTACATAGTTGCATCTTTTTCTTTTTTTTTCCTTTTTCTTTTCTTCCCATGTAGCTTTTTTCCATTCCTTCCTGTTTCAGTTATCCTATATCTACTGAGAAGGGAGTGGAAAAGCCTACCTTTATGCTCTTTCTCAGACAGTGAAATTGGATGTTTTAAATTTGAAAATAACATATTCATTTAGTTTCTGACCCCTAAATGACTGTGCTGTATCTGAGTAATATCACTCATTGGGGACATTATTACTGTTACTACCACATATGAACCAAATTTTCTGTGCATCTTATCCCAAACACATTCCTGGTTTCCTGGCTATGTTTATAATATTTGATACTCTGAAGGTAAATGAAAAAAATGCTTGCATAAATCTGATGAATTTAATTTCAAGTTGTGTGTTTTGGGAGAAAAATATAATGCATGGAATGAATGATCTTTATTGTATTGAGTGTTAGACTTTTGTGAAGTAAAATAGTCACTAAGAATTTCCTTTATAACAACTGAGTTAAAATACAAAGTAACGATACAAATTAAAAAAAAAAGGGGGAAGGGGTGTCTCTACACTGAAGTTTTCACCAGTTCATGTTAGTCCACATTCCAGTTTTTTTTCCTTTTGCATTCTTATAGTAGTTATTACTTGCTTCACTCCCCTCATTGAAAGATGTAAATTAAATATGAGTATGCTTGTGTAGTAATATTTTTCTTTCCCTGAATGCTTTATTGATAGAGGGAATCTTACCCTATCAGCTAAAAAAAGTTTATCTTGCACACCTTCAGTATTAAATACAGACACTGGTTCTGGAGTTTTGCCACACATTGGGAACATTTAGGTATTAACTATAAAACACCTTCCAGTGTACTGATAAATTTTGTGAGGTCAACTTACCCATTTTTTCTATGCTGGTCTTCAGTAGATTTGAATTGACATAATGGAAACATGCTACTTTAAAAACCCTGAGATTTGTAATTCCAGTATTTCTTTTTCATTAGAGGAGAGTCAAGAATGTCTTCTCATAGTCCTGCTAATGGACATTGTCTTTAGAGAGCTGGTTTTGTACTGCATAGCCCGTTGTCTAAGACTGTTAATAAAGGTGTTAATGTTGATTATAACTGCTGAATAACTTTGGTATGAAAAAATGACCTGAAGCATTTTTTGACAGCTGCTAGCAAACAACTGTAAATGCTGATCACTATGGCTATGTCTGGGACCTCAAATCTTAATAATAATAATAATCATACAACAGCTTGATTTCCGTAAAGGATACATCAATTTCATTTACTATTTCTGAAGCTCAAGACTGTGCAAGCTGCTGTTAGCTCTTCACTTATTTTCCAGCTGCATTTCAGGAGTCATGGATAGTTTTTAACTTTTTTCACCTTTTGGCCAAAACAAATGATCTCAGATAGACCTTCATTGAAACCAATCTGTTGTGGTAGTGCTTTTGAAGGTAAACCATAGATAAAACTTGTGTAACAAGACTTGCTGCCTACTTGATCCTAGCAAGGCACATTCAGAACCTTGGTGGGTATCTGAAATGTAGAAGCCACCACTGCTGGCAAAGAACATACACCTGCATTGATTTCCCTATACACCTTTTTTCTCTCCTGCCAATAACCAAGTATATTTATTTTCTTAATAATCAGTTTTCTTCTTTACTGTTTGCTCATTTACAGAAATCAGTCAAGTTCTGTCTTCTTTCTATAAAACAGTACACAATTTAGAAAACAAATCATCTGGAACAGTTCTTAGTTTAGAGAGCATAAAACATAGCAGTTGTCAATATTTCTTCTTCAATTTCTTTAAATGTATCAACATGTCAACATCTAGAACTACATTTGCTGTTAAATACTGTAAATGAACATGCTGGAGATGAGGGTCTAGAATATCTGGTTTATTATTTATTATATTATTATTATTGGGAGGTTTTTTAATGTACTTTGTGTGAATGTTCTGCATTCTAACTGTAATTTGAGGTGTATATTACAGACTGTGACTGGAGAAAACTGGAAAATAGAGCAAACCTTGTGCACAGGTGAACTACAGAAAGACAGGATAAGCTTGTGAGCATTGTGTTACTTGTAGCCAGGCTGCTTCTGCTACCCAAATTATCTAAGCTATTTTCACATTCAAGAACAAGTTGAGGCTCAGACATAGTGAAAAGGAGCAATTTTTCTCTCTAATTAGTGTCTTCAGAAGAGATTGGAGCTGTCTGTTACATCTGTAGTATACTCAAAAAATTGCTATAATTCCAAATTAACATATATCATACAGAACTTTATTCACAGGACATGAATAGGTTTGCCTACCTACGCCAACTATCTCAAGTCACAGCTGCTAACAACACCTGTCAGAAAAGACAATGCTGAGCAGGACTTCAAGAGGACTTTTGTTTACTCCAGGGCTCCCCAGCCTTTGTGGAGAAAGCATTTCCTGTCAGTTCTTCCTCAGTGTTGCCTACCTCAGTGCATCTCAGCTGACTGCTACTGCCACTGAAAAATTAGCACTGACACCGACGTGGAGCCCACACTTAGCCTTTCAAAGTCTCATATGTTGCTTTCTCTGTCAGGCAATTTTGTTATGCCTGTGCCTCACCAGTTCAGAACAGGTAATCCAGTCTATGTTCTGACTGTGTGTTGCGCTCGCTCTAACACTGTATTTATACCATACCTAGACGCATATGCACATGGTACTATTATTATTTTGTTTTAAAAATTATTTCAAGAATAGCACTGAGATAAAACATACTAATTAGAAAGTGCACTAGCTTGATAAGTTTTTCAGTTAAAATCTGCTTTCTGTAGTCTTGACTTCAGCTTCCCTGAAGATGTTTTCTTTGATAATTTGCATTTTCTTCATTGAAGCACTGCTGCTACTGGCGTTTTAGATTTCTTATTTTAAGCGAAGTAGAAAACTGCACTCTTTTATGTGAGATTACAGATCTTCAGCTATCCTTAAACATGGAGATATGCATTAGGGAAGAATCATGAACACAGTTGGCTTTCCTTTAACATAGAAAGTAAGTTATATTATGAGGTTTTATTATTTCTAAAGTTAGAAAAAGATGGTTTAATTTGGGGAGTTTTTTTGAAGCTGGGTCATTCCAGCAGGCTACCTGGCATCAACCCATCCTGACCCTCTGCTATCTCGATAAGTAGCCTGAATAAAGCTTCTGGAAGATGTTTCCTTGGAGAAAAATGTTTTTCTTTCAGTGTAACAGGTTTAAGCCACAGCTGATTATTTTTAAAGGCAGGCTAATGGACTTGTGCAGGGAATTCTTTAGGATTGCAATTTTTCCCTTTTTTGTCCTCGTATAGGGGCTGAAGATTACCACTGTTGCAGCCTGTCTTGATAAAGGTACCACTACAGTTTCCAAATTTGGAATAAGGAAAGACTCACAGATGTAGAGGAACGAATCATCCTTATTGAGTTGCCTTTCTCTGACACTACTGTGATCTCTATGCTCCTGTGTCATTTAATTGAGGTAGTCACATAGAAGTATGTGACCTTGTTTTGATACCAGGTTAGGTAATTCCAAAATATTTTTGATTTAAGTGGTAATCTTCAAATCTAAGTTGTCTTTAATTGGTGCAGTAGGCAGGTTGTGTTTTGGAATCATGTGTTCTAATATGCTTGATCTTTTATCAAGTACTAGATTTTGTCTTGAAAGACTGCACTGTCTATCCCCAGTGCAACATCTGGTTCTTGCTATGGATAGCTTTAAAAAAATAAATTAAAATATAACTTAATTCTTGTCATACCCAGTAGTTCATGTGTAGGATTCCTCATAGATGAACAGTTAGAGGACAGAAAAAAAAACCCACCAAAACTTGAAAGAAACTAGCTCAACCTCAAGTAAATAAGTGAAAATTTAAATTGCTAAAATGATTTTGCTTGTTTCCTTACATTAAATGATTTGTTGTAAATTAAAAATCTCTATATTTAAATGTTTCAATAATACACTTTTTAAACAGGTGATGAACTTAAAATACCACGGTCTGCCTGGAAAACATAAAGACATGTAAACAAGTAGTATTTAAGGAACTTTGAACTTTAATTTTTCTGTGCTCCCATTCTTCCTTTCCTTTTCCTCAAGCATCTTCTAGTGCCTAAGGTGTGATACAGATGTTCATCCTTCACTGTGCAATGAGAAATGAAAGTGAAGGAATGACAAAAACAGAAAACCATCATGTTGCTTAATGCTCTTGACCTTCAAGAACCCACTGTGGGAAGCTGCATGTGCTGCATACCTCCGTTCAGTATGAAAGGGCAAGAGTGTACTCCACTCTGTCCTGTTTGTGGATCTAAGGTTTTAATCTGGCTTTGTGAGAAGACCACGTGTTGTTGCCAACATCCACACTTGCACCCTAACTGAATGTGTCTGATTAAAGTAAGCTAGGATTTCTTTCAGGTAAGAAGGTGTTACATGCAAAGAATTACTGAAACAAACAGGGGTTTTGGTAGTCCAGGATAATCTTATTCATATTACCTGTGTGGGACCTGGTTCTCCTTCATGTGAGGAGAAGAGCTTATTTTTGACCTTATAAATTCAGGTTTAATGGCTTGTGCTTTTTAAAATGTTTTTTTTTATACTATAGGTTAATTAATTTGGAGTGTTAATGTAACTATTGCTTGCTCTCTTAGTGTCTTTTTTCTTGTTTTCAAACACACTTTTCTGAATGGGAAGGTTATTTTTAGTAAGAATATATAAATTATAGTGATTTAATTCCTGCTAGCAACCCAGCATCATACAGCCACTCTCTCTCTCATTGCCCTACTGATGGAATCAGGGAGAGAATTGGAATCATTAAAAGCTAGAAGTCTCCTGGGTTGAGATAACGACAGTTTCGTGGGGAAAGCAAAAGCCATGCACACAAGCAAAGCAACCCCAAGGCATGTGTTCAGCCATCACCAGGAGAGAGAGGCCCCATCACATGTAATGGTGACTTTGGAAGACACACCCCATCACTCCAAACATCCCTCCTTCCTTTGTTCCTACACTTTATATACTGAGCATGATGCCATATGGTCTGGAAGACCCCTTTGGTCATTTTGGGTCACCTGTCTTGCCTGTGTGTCCTCCCAGCCTCCCATGCTGCCAGTGTGGCAATATGAAAAGCAGAAAAGGCCTTGGCACTGTATGAAGGCTGCTCAGCAACAGTAACAACATCTCTTTATCATCAGTCCCATGTTCAGTACAAATCCAAAACACAGCCCTATGCTAGCCACTCTGAGGAAACTTACCCCAGTATTCAAGGTGCAAAAGGAAAAAATAACTGGCTTGTTGTCTTGAAAAAGTAACCTGGTAAAGCTGTGTGGAGGATCTTGCTACTTGAACTGTATTCAGTTTCTCCTGTTCACTCTGTAATTAAATAAACAAAACACATGTTTGGTTTGAAACAGTAGATTGCATAGGAGCAAGTGTTTTGGTACTTTATTTTAGAGTAGATTCAGTGGCCTAAGATTAGCTGTGAAATTTTCTGTTTTACCAGAAAGAACATTACGTAAAACACATTTCTAAGTGATAAGGCATAGAAACAATCATCAAGGAAAAATTCCGGACAGGTGGGACATTATAGATCATATATTAAGATAGATTGGTGAGATAAATCTGGTCAGTTATTCACAGATGTGAGCGTGAGATGCATGGAGAGAACCTGAAGGCTAGGATAGTCAAGGAGCAGTTGGTTGTATTGTTGCCTTACTCTGCCAAAAGAGGGTTATCAAAAATATAGAGCCAACTCTTCTGTGAGGCATTGGATGCAAATTATAGCTAGGGAAATGCTCAAAAGACAATGGGGGGCGGGGGAGAGAATCACACTGAGATTATTTAAGCCCTTGTACACATCAATAGAAAGGTAGAGGTGTTTTCATCCTGGGAGAACCTCCAAACGCAACATGAAAAGAACCCGAAGACCCTCATGTAACTTCGATGACTGTTCTTCGAACAAGAGTTTAAGTGACTTCTCAGGATCTCTTCCTACCTAAATTATATTTAGCCTACAATGTACACTCTACTTGTTATAAATGGAACATATTTCATAAAGTTTTCTCTTAAATGCTTGCAAAGCTTTAAGCGTCTTTTAACTTATATTGTAAAATATCTTTTGCTAGTGATATAGTTGGCATAATGTGTACAGTCCAGAGTTGGAGGGGAAGGAAATGAAATGATGAACTGGTATAGAAAAAGGAAATTCATTTGCACTGCGCTATGAATTTCTGGAAGTGCACATACGCTCCTGGTGTGAGTGTGATGCATCATCTGGTGAAGGTATTGCACTGAAAATAGATTTCCTGAACGGATGCTGCATTTGTTCAATTCTTTTAGCTTACCATTTTGACAGACAATAAACTGTAGCTACATAGTGAGCTTTGCTGAATGTACTATGGGAACACATCATTATTTTAACTAAAATACAATTTCCTTTGTGAGCAAAACTTTTAAAGCTTTACTGCTGATAAAAGTACTCTTCGGATTTTTCCACCCATGTTCTAGTAGCTGCTTTCTTGGTAGAAAACTGCAAAAATTTAAAAATACTCCACATTTTAAACTGTTATTTATCCTTAGTTCTTAAACATATACATTGATCATTTCTTTTTTTCCTAGAAAATTTGTTGCGTTTCACAAAAGTTTGTTGTCCTTGTTTGTATACTTCAGCCTTTCACAAACAGCCTTTCTCAAGGAAGATATCCTATCACTAGACAGTGGATCTGAGAATATTTTAATTAGTTTCAAATTAGGATTTTAAGGCTACTGTAATAGACTCTGAGTTTTGTGTGCTTTTTCACTCAAATGTACATGAATATTGTACATGTGTATATTTTGCTTATAATGTAAACTCTTCTTTTTAAATATATATTCTGAGTGAAATGTACTACACTTCCTTTGCCAGTTCAAAAAGCAATAATCTTGCATCCAGATGGAAAGTCTCTAAGTTGAACTGGAAATCTGTCATGAAGCAAATGTTGCCGCAATCCAAGCAGTGGCTGTGTATCAGAAAACAGGAAGCTTTCATTGCAAGTCAGTGAACTGGAATAGGGTAAACAGAGGCAATGCAGAGTAACAAAGTATCCCTTTAATGATGGCTGAAATTTACAAATATGAGTGAAATTTCTAGAAAATCACTGAAGAACTTGTTTATGCCATGAAGTCCTCAAGTTTTTCTGTAATGGTTCTCTTAAGTATGCAGCACAAAGAACTTACGTCACCTTCTTACACAGTCATTCTGTTCGCAGAAATGCTGAATATTCTGTGTATAACCTTTACTAAAAGGCAGCAGAAAGGTGTTTTGAAAATATCTTCCACTTATTTTGCTTATGAATAATAATCCCAGGTTAAATGGTGAGTCCTCAGAAAAGAGGTTATAATTGAAGTGCTGGCACACTCAGTCTCTGCAGCCCTTCAGGTGTTACAATAAAAGAAGCTTTAAGAACTTCAAGAACAGCACAAGGGCAAAACCTACAGATGTTTCCTTCAGTTGTTTGTAAAAGGGGAGTTTTGCTACAGTGCTATTGTTTCAGTTGTCCCTTTTCTCTCGGGGTTTTATTCTGCTGTAGTTTATCATCCTCAGTTCTCAGAATAGCAGAATTCCCGGGTAGGTCACATCAAAATGGGGAGGAGGGCTCTCTCCTTGAGACCTTTAGTTTCTATCCTTGTGGCTGAAGAGGAGAGTGAGACTTTTCAGGGCAAAGATTTTAGTATCAACAGAGCAATCCATACTGAGTGCAAGGTTGAAATGACATCATTTTAGATATATTGTGAAGCAACGAAGAGAAATTACCTGCAATTTTGAAGTATTTACTTGTTAGCTACACCAATGGAAAGCTTAATCTCCTTGCAAGGAAGGACTCTCTTCCTTGATGAAAAAGTTGAATGGCTGGTCTGGTGAGTGTTATCTTTCATTGACTTAGAATGCAGTCCTTGTCATACATTGTAAAATGAGGAAGATAGGTTAGTAAAATGTGTAATACTGTGTAGCCAGAAAATATCATCTAGCTACTCATGTTTAAGGTATTTTAGCATATTGGTGAGAAATTAAATGCTAGAAATATTATTTAACTCTGTTGTGGTGCAGAATTCTGCAGCTCTAGCATGCTAACCTACTTAGGACTTTAAGAAGACACGGCTGCATTGTCTGTGATGAATTCTTCTAGACCTTGAATTTGGCCACTTTCTCAGTCAAATATTTGGTCATGTTTCTTCCCACTTCAAAAGGTTACAGAATTTTCAGTAACTCTTTTAGACCTAATATGTTTAAATTAAAGTGTTGTAATTTAACAGATAAATCTTCAACGATTTGTACTAAGAATCTATATCTCCCATTTAAGTTTCCAAAGCTATTACTAAGATAATAAAAAATTTACCATAACTTTATACACTTATATATGTATACATGGTATATGAATGGAAGCCCAATTTTTTTTTCTTTCTCAAATTGTCTCTTTCTATTGGGAAGAAAAAGGGGAGATAATACTTAAAACTGGGATATTCCATCCATTTGCATCACAGTTTTATGCATGTAAATTTTTGATGAAGGCTCTTTAAAGGGTTAACGTATGGCAACTCTAATTCTGCACAGAATTTGGTAATAGAACTGTAACTCTACTATGAAAAAATTTAGAAAAGATGTACAGGTTCATTGTTCTTTGCCTCCTGAGGAAATCAATTATCTTGAATGAAAATAAATATGTTTCTTTATTTTTAGCATGACTTCCTAAGGAAAGAAGGCTTATGTCATTGCACTGCCTGTCTGCCTCTGTTCCCACTTGAGAACATTTGGACAATGCCATCAAATGTGATGTAGGAGCTGAGTTTTCCAAGATGCAAAGTTTTCTACAAGATTAGTGAAAGTCAGTGATTAGGCAGGGGAAAAAACCCAACCCTTAATGTGACATTCTCCTCTCACTGAGCAATCACAGTACAAGTTCAGTGGTTGTCCCATTTAGATGTGGGCTGGTCAGGCAGCAAGTGAGTACACATTCCCATAGCATCTGCTGACACTTAGAGGGTAAAAGTTCTCTGGGAATTGTGGACAAAGAGAACCAGAGGTATTTGTGGGAAAAATGGCGGTGGATGTCAGTGGAGTCAGAAGCTGGGTATAACTGCAATAAAAAAGGAAGTAGCTAAATGTTTAAAAAATAGTCAAAGTACACAGAACCCAAACCTGCACAAACTCTTGGGGGATCGGCTTTCACCATCTCTGCCTCAAGGAAGAATTTCTTCGTTTTGTCAAATTGTATACAAGGAAACTTAGCTAGACTGATACTGTTGCTATTTTAACTGTAGTTTTGATGAAACATAGTACATAATTCTTGATATTGAGGATGTTTTAAAGAATAATAGTTGAAAATTTAACTGTATACTCTGAATTGCCTTCTATTACTTGGCAATTCATCAATTCTGCATTCAAACTGAACTACTTCATGTTGGGTTTTTCCAGCATGAACTTGCACCATTCCAGGTTTTTGGTCACTGCTTAATTGAATTTGTAAAGCTATCCCATCTGCCTTAATCTTACTTTGCTTTGCAAGCACGTTTTTAGTAACCTTTACTATAAAATTTGTCTTAATATCACAGCTATTGTTTTAATTGGTGTATCATTTAGCTCACTGTTTCAGATGATTTCTGATGAACGTAACTGATTGTCCTCATTGGTGTAACAACCTATTTTGTTATGCTTTGTGTCAGTTCTCTTCCAGCATTTGCTCTGCTCTCACATCATAAGAACAAGCATTAGAAATGTCATGCTTATGGTAACCACCTCTCCTCCTTGTTTCTGGTTACCTAAACATAAAAATCTTTCCATGTTTTGACTTTTTACAAAATACAGTCAGTGATGTCTGTAATCATCGTGATCTACATCTAAAACTTTCTCAAATGAAATAGTGTGTCTGGCTACATAATTGCCTCTGTAAACTCCTACATAGTTTGAGTTGTGGTAGCAGATGTGTGTTGCCTGTAGTTGGGCTTGGGCCAAAAGCAGATGTGAGTGCTTAGAGCTGCCCTGGGATATTTATTGGCTGTTCCATAAATACCATAGTTATCTGATTCAGACTTTCAGCATAGGATTAAGTATTCTTTAATTTATTAGGAGCACACCTTTTGGCTTTTGTGCAGGCTTTTTTTTTGTTTTTTTTTGGTTTTTTTAATTGAAGTTTAGTTCTTGTTTTCTTGAAGATTTAACTTATGGTCATTTACTGTTGGGTTTGTGTTGTTTTTAACAGGTCATCTGAACAAGAATCACCAAAGTAAGTTTCCTTTAAACTTTCTACTGTAGAATGTCTAGCTTTAAGATAAATAGTGAAATACATAACTTCAACTGATTTTTCAAAGTAATGGTCTTGTATGGTAAAAAGACATGAATAAACTTATAAACCAATGATGACTGTAAAGTTTTGGGGGGAAAAAAGTTAATTTGGGGGTCAGGATATGGAAAGTCTTAAGTTCTAATAGATCCTTCATCACTATTACAAAAAACGTTGGTTAAGAAGTGTTGCAAAACTTTTATGATGCAAAAATCCACTGATAATTTTATCTAGTGATTCTTTTTATAGTGCCAGATGGTATTAAATGAAATATATTGTTGTATTTTTCTCACATTGTTAATTTTTTTTTCTACACTGAAAAATCGTTATGATCTGTAATTTCATCTTGTAAGTGAAATGTTTTTTTAAAATTACTGTGTTCCGAAAAACTTATTAGGATGTATTTACATATATAATGTTCCCCCTTGCTTTACATTGACCTCATAGGAATCATGAGAAGTCCTGGAAGCTATCAAATAAAAACATAATTTTGACAGTATGATTCCTTTAAGTGTCATTATAGTTCACTACTTTGAAGTATTCTGAAATTATAGAGAGCACCAAGTAAACAAGATCTCTCAAACACTGAAGAAATATTTTCTGTAATAACTGACAATACTGCAAATGTTGCACAAAACACCTCATTCCCATTGCCAAGTCCACATAATCTAACTGAAAGTCAGAAATATTATGGCAAGAATATGTTTGCTTGATGACGTCTTTCAGAACGTTTCCATTTGTTGCCATCAGATTTTCATAAGATGAGAAATAAATGTTGGCATTATCAAAATTCCCTGCAGTGCAAGTCCTGTACGTTAAAAGCTTAAGCTACATTCCTCTATAGTGTAGTATTACTTCTTCATTGACAGTTAGCAGTGACTGCTGGAAATGGTTCAAAAAAGCTCATGGATATAGACTAGCACCAAAGCAGAAGTAAATGTCTGAATTTACAAATTTTAATGACAGTGTTTACTTGCATATACTTCTGCTACTTTAAGACTGTCATGTTTGATATTATACCAAAACTTTCCATAGGACAGATATTTTCACATCAAGTAGGAATTATAAAGTTGGAGCAGTTAGTCTGTATGAGTTTGGTTCAATTAAAGAAGGAGTTTGGTTGTATTGGAGGTCTGCATTTCATCCTTTTCATAAGAGGGCATGTAGCTAAGTGAATATTTGAAAGGTCCTGGGGCACCATCAGGCAACTTCAGCAGTTCTCAAACTGAGGTTTTTAATTACTGATCTTATTTATCCTTGAACATTAAGCTTCTTGAATGCCAGATCTCCACCCTAATTTAATTCTGGGTCCTTTTACGTGGTTGTAACTACCTCCATAAGACAGTATATTAAACCTTTCATTGTTACTTCATTTCCTATTTCTCTGACAATTACCATGGCTTGTCTGCAAATTTCCCTCTCCCACAGGAATAGGGTTGAGATGGCATTTGTAAGAGGGAAGAATGCTAAAATAAATAAATAAATAGCTTCACAGGAATGAGACTGGAATCACAGCAAAAGATTTTTCATGGGTAGAATTGGCAACTGTGGTGCCTTTCCCTTCTGGTTCACCTCTCTTCACGTGTTACTGTGATTTCCTGTACCAGTGTAACAGTGCCCTTCACTCTTAACATCCAAATATTTTGCTAAAAATCGTTTTGCTGCTCTATTTTTGTTTTCTCTGTTCTTTTGGATGTCCACTGATCAAATCATAGGCTTAGACCATAATTCAATCCTATTTACCTGCACCTCAAGAAGCTGTGTTAAATTTAAGTATAAAGTGTTAAATTTAAGTATAAAGTTGTCTTGTTCTTTTAACAGGGCAATACATTTGCATTGGTTAATATTTATTTTAAAAATCTGGATAACAATACCTTTGTAATATTTATTCTTTTTAAATAAAGGAATGTACTGGGTAACAGTCCAACACAGAGTTCTCTGACGCATATCTCACCTAAAGCTTTGACTCAGTCTCCCAATGGAGTTGGCAACATTTCTGGCTCTTACCCTTTGGAAGGGGTGGATAAACAGTTCTTGGAAACATATGACAATGTTACAAAAAGTAGCTCAACAGAAGATTCCAGTCAGTACTACTGTGATAAGGTACGTTCAGCTATGTGCTTTTAAAGTCAAAACTGGTAGTGAATGTAACTGTAGTTTAGAAATGCACAAAAGTTGTGGTTATATTTCAGGAGGAGCATATTTTGTGCACTAATAAGAATAGATCTTGTCTTACTACCCAGATTTATCCAAGGTTGTATATGCTGTATGATAGACAAGCTTGCCAACTGCACTGATTTCCAAAGTGACCAGCGTTGCACAGGCATCTGCAGGGAAAGTTCCTGTGGAATAGAAATCCTTATGTGATTAAATCTTGTTTCTTCCAAGGAGAATGATCAGAGAACTCAAGTTGCTTTATTTGTGAATAGCAGGCACAGCTCTGCTTTAACTCAGGCATCTCTTAAGGATGTCTGAACATTATCATTTGAATTCTGAACTGACTGGAGAGCAGCTGCTCCTGACTAACATTATGGTAGTGGACCATTCTTCCCAGTCTGTTCCATAGCCATTCTGAAGAACTTCCTAATCTGTCTGTCCATTAGCTGCTGATACTTTCTAATCCTTCTGCCTTATGCAGGATCTGTTGCAGAAAATTGAAATGCACCCATTTACAGGAAAAAAATCATCAGGAAAGTAGTCACTTCATAGTTATTAGAGCAGAATCAATTCTTCTCATGTGTTGCACCTAAATTTTAATGCCAACAGGTTGCAAATTTAATAGGAGTTATCAATTGAGAAAGCTAAGATGAGAGTAACAGTGTTAGTACAGAGCAACCAGAGAATGTTTGCTGTTGATGTATGTTGCTATTTTTATAATTTAAAAGATTACAACCATAGTTATATTCTACAACTATATCCTTTTTCTATTTTAAAGGTGGATTTACGTAGAGTATTTTTGTTCAGCACAACTGAATTTGGATACACGCTGTTCTATTTTGCTGGTGTTTTGTTTGTTTTGGTTTTTTTTTTTAAATTATAAAATTCTTGTGGTTTTTTGTATATATTGTAGAATGACCTAATTGAGGGAGATTTACTTTTGGTACGTATCATACCAGATGAAGATGGGAAGTTTGGATTTAATCTAAAGGTAAACTAGCAACCTTTTAGTTATTTTTAAATGATTTATAAATACAATGTTTTAACTTTATGTTTACTTTTTCATTTTCAGTGTAATGATTTGGAGAAAGCAGTATATTCTGCAGGAATTTTTTGTTACCAAGAGTCTTTAGAAGTGGCAGCCTGATCCTTGAATTCTAAAGCAACACTTGCAGAAATAAGCTCCTACTAGTTCTCTAGTTTTCAGTTGTATATACCATAGGCATGGCACATTTCCAAAGCAGACTGCCTATTTGGCTGCTTAAATATGAACTTGAAAGCCTAATTTAAGGCACCAACATTTGGGAAATTGGAACTCAGTATTATAAAACAATATAAATGGTTTGTGCTATTCAATTGAATACATTCATTAGAATTCATATTAGAAAGTTGAAAATTATATGAAGAAAATGGAAATTACTATTGATTATTGACTATTGTAAATGTTTTACATTCCCTCATTGAAATTCCATTTAAGAAGAGTAGTGTAAATCAGCAGGGCAAAGTTTGATCTTTTCTCCTCAGGCATTTATTGGTGGGGCAGTGATTGAATATCATGAGAAGAGAATAATGGAACTTTGATCCTACCAGATTCTTTGCATTCATCACAACATCTAAGAAGACTGCCCACCTTGCAAGTTCAAGAGTTGGATTAGGTTTGCTTGAAGCACAGGGTTACAATAAATATTGCATTTTGTCTTTTTATTGCCTATTAAAATGTATAGCCAAAGACACTGTATCTAGTTTCCAGAAATTGGTGGATTTAAAGACATCCCATTTAGTGATGACAATTCAGTCCTACCAACCCTGCCTGTGATTACAGAGTATAAAATGTATATAGGAACAAAAATGAGTGATTACTTGTTTTAAATGCTGCTTATGCTTAATGATATATTTATGACTGTTTTTTGTTTGACATTCCCTTAGGGTGGAGTAGATCAAAAAATGCCACTAGTAGTATCAAGAATAACTCCAGGATCACCTGTAAGTAAATTCTTAAGGCTTTTAATCCTTCCTTTATTACTCTCTCCCCTCTCAGAGGTCTGTACACATAGGAATTTGGACATTCATAAGCAGTATGAGATAGCAGCTGAGCTGTTCTTTTTAGTAGTTGGTTTGACCAGTGGTTTCTTAAACCACGGATTATAAATTCTGGAAGTATTAGCCAGACAAGATACAAGTAGAAAGCATATTTGTGTCCTTCTCTTATCTCAAAAAAGTGCATCTGGATGTGGAAAATGCTTGATGAGGGGCAAGGATTTAAGACAGGGAACAGCATTCACTGCAGAGGTAAATAATTTGAGCTCCTGTAGCCTAGGAAAAAGAGCTAGTTTGAGGGAGATGTAGTGGTGATCTCTAAGATTAGGAGCACTGTGAACAGGAAATGCCAGCAGAACTATGGGCTACCAAATTAAGTTTGTGAAAGTCATGTTCTTCATGTTTAGTAAAGCAGTTCTTCATGCATAAGATAGTAGACCAGTGAAACTCCTTGACAAAGGATACTATGGTTAAAATAGCTTTGTGGGTGGTCAGGAGAGGACAGATATTTGGGAGGGGGGGTGGGGCGTGGGGAAATCTGACTGTTATAGGCAAACCACAATAGGCTGAGGAAATCCTTAGCACTAAAAGTATTTATAGGTTAGAAGAATATTTGGCAGGGCAGAGGGAGCAGGATATGTCTGCTCTGTTTCTATTTTGCCATAGATTTTCGCTTATGGAAATCTTTATGGACTACATGAAATGTTTATAAGAATCAGTACAGTCATTGAATTCTTCTGATGAACTGTAAAATAATAATAGTCACATAATATCTTTAAAACTTTTTTCTAAATAATTAGTTCATAAATTTGTGAGGACGTTTTTTATCTTATCAAATATTTTTCACTCCCCTTTTCCCAAACTGTATTTCGAAATCTCATAAAGTAATTTCAGTGCAGACTTGATAGAAAATATTGCTGACTTAATCCTAAAAATAAGATGTACTCTGAATCTTGTAGACTCTTTTTACATTTAATAGGAAGTCACAAGACTGATATCTAAATGTCATGATGCAAATCAAACTAAAACAGATTGCTTGAGAAGTTGTTTTTGTCACATTTTTGATGTATTGACTGACTTACACAGTGCCTAGCACTCCTTTATGAGCTATAATAATTATTTGAATAAAAGATTAGAAGGAAATTATAACTTAAATCTACAAAGTGAAAATAAAACAGTCCTTAAAGCATTTCATGGTCAGCCCAGCAAACTCTTTAAGGGTGATTTGAAATATTGAAATTATATAGGTGAAGCAGATTTATTCCACAATCAGAAAATGAAAGATGGTTCTCCAGAGGCAGTCATTTCCTTTGGCAGATTCAGGTTGTCGTCTCAAAAGTATTGATTTGGGTTTTTTCTCTTGCATTGGGAAAGCAATGCACTTTTAACTTACACACTTCGTTTAAGTGTCTCCCATTAGTGACACAGGCATGGACACAAGCTCTCAGGTCTAGTAAGCCATGAAGGNAATTTGCTACAAAATGTAGAGGAGGGGAAACAAATATACTCACCAAAATAAGGTGCTATTTTCCTTTATACATGCTAAAGTTCTTTTTAAAATCCCCCTCCAATAAAGCAGCAGTCTATTATGCTGGGAAAATGGTAAGACAGAGTAGCCAAAATTGTTGTGAGAGTGAATTATAGCTAAGGAACAACCATTTATTGCATCTGTTATCTTTTGTTTGTTTGCTTGCTTGTTTTGAAGCCCTATGCTGTTTTGTGGGGTTTTTTCCAGATATGGTATTAATGTCCTAAGGCACTGGAGAAGTCATTATAGTTTCATTTAATAAAGCTTTCCATTGAAAAAGATCTCATGCTTCTTGAAGCAATAACAAGGTGATTAGCATAAAATGAAACATTAGGTGTGTCAATAGACAGGAAGCCTTTGAGATAATCCATTGTGTGGAAAAGCTCAGTATCTGAAAAATCTACAAATTATGCTTGCATAAAAGGAATTAATTCCCTTCAAGACATATTTTGTGTAGACAGATGATTCAAGTAAAAGAGCTGAGGCATTAACATATCACACAATTAACAAAGTTTGCTTGAGCAAAGATATTAATCTCTATCTCTAATAATGAATAATAGTCAGCAGCCAGCCAAGAAATCTAAATTATGTACAAATATAGGAGAGATCAGAAACCATTCTCTACATCTTCTTGTTGACTTCTTGACTCTCCTACACTTATATGGTCTTTATATCACCTATCTTTTCAAATATTTATATTTCAGAGAGAATTACTCATGTCTCGATAATATTTGAGAGTGATTAAATTGTTCAGTCATTCAAAGTTACATTCTTCTGTCTTACCTTTGTAAATTGTACAAAATATGGACAAGGATGTTCTTGAGGGGCTGTAAATACCTAGTTAAATCAGTGTTGAAGAACACTTTGGCTATTCCTAATTCCCATTCTTTTTCTGTTTATGTTTGTTAGGAATCATTGTCAATCTTCCCTATCTTTCACTATTTCCTTTCCTTATTTCTATGGANACTTTTAACTTACACACTTCGTTTAAGTGTCTCCCATTAGTGACACAGGCATGGACACAAGCTCTCAGGTCTAGTAAGCCATGAAGGGACTAAGTTATCAGGATTACAGAAAAAAATGGAAACAGTTATCCAATTCAATATAATCAGTAGCAGTGTTATAGAAATCATGTCATGTTAAACAAGAAGAAAAAAATATATTTATTTTTACAGCATTGCAGTATTACCATTGATTATATTGTTTTCCATAAGCAAAATTTCACCTGTTCTTTACTGTTTAATGAAATGTAGCTGATATTTGAAAGTTCAAATAAACAGTCTATAGTATGCATTTTTTAATTATTTTAGCTTAGTGATGCCTTTCCTTCATTGCTACTATTTTAATTTTCTCTAGATTCACTTATTACCCTGTAAATTGTCCTCAGAGGTGCTGTTTGGTACTATTATTTGCTAAGATCATTTCTCAGGTTTTAAGATCACT